>CANBKX010000597.1:0-19983 GCA_947369275.1 Nemotelus nigrinus | reverse complement strand
CATGTCCAAAATGTCAAATTAGGGAACAATCAACAACGCCCCCACAAAGTCTCCACTACACCAGAATCCCGGCGGTTAATATGCAGAATACGTGGTGGAAAGGTTCGAAACCTGGTTACACGCGCAAAGCGTTCTTTGACCTCAAGCAACGGAGGCTGGCGAAAAACCGGTGGCCAGAAGCTTGATGCTGGCGCAACCTCGGCTAGTGAGGTCTTTTTAATATTTGGCGGCATAGCGTGCAGACGTGCAAATTTCGGAAAACTTGCAAAACGCCGAAAATTAAATCGTGGATCATTTTTATAATCGCATGTGCGTAGAACCATACGAGAACGAACGATTTTCTTGGCTACTGGTTGTGCTTTTTAGCATTTGGCGGCATAGCGTGCAGACGTGCAAATTTTGGAAAACTTGCAAAACGCAGAAAATTAAATCGTGGATCATTTTTATAATCGCAGGTGCGTAGAACCATACGAGTACGAACGATTTTCTTGGCTGCTGGTTGTGCTTTTTAACATTTGGCGGCATAGCGTGCAGACGTGCAAATTTTGGAAAACTTGCAAAACGCAGAACATTAAATCGTGGATCATTTTTATAATCGCAGGTGCAGACGTGAACATTCTGGAAAAGGTGCAAAACGCAGAAATTTGAATCGAGGATCATTTTACAATCGCAGCGTGCAGACGTGAAAATTTCGGAAAAGGGAGCCATTCTTTGAACCGAGCCGATTTATATAATTCCGACGGACGGACTAGACAGACAAATCGCCGGCAGAAAGTGTCGCACGTGGCGTGACCCGTTGGAGCAACTTTACGGCCCGAATCATAACGTGGTGTACTACCGGCTCCGTAGCGCAGAGGTTAGCGCAGCGGACTGCCAGCCAGGGGGTCTGGAGTTCGAAGCCCGAGCCGGACAATGATGAGGAGCGTGCAGTGTATGACAAGAATCTGAAGCGAAGTTAAGCGTCCTGAGTCTGGTGGTGCGGAGTCTATGTTTTTCTTGGAAGGTCAGTGGAATTTCTTTTGTTTCTGAGCCAATTTACCTAGCGAGTTGTACGTGATAAAGATTAGAAAGCGATTGTTTTATTCCTCTGCTTGCTTTCAATTAGCTATAGTAAGAAGATTAGTGTTTAAGGTTAACTCTTTTATAAAATCTATTGTCAGGATTGAGTGGTGGTGTTAATTAAGTTCGCGCGTAAGTGAATAGTATGTTTTGAAACTACAGCTGGATCGGGTAAATAAAATATGTGAATTCAATTGTAATGGTGAGAAACTTTTGATTCGATAGAAGCCTGCTCGGGCACGCGTGCGCCGTTGTCGTTTAGGTTCAACTAATGCAATGATAGTGAGGAATCGGGGTAAAGCGCTCCGCATGGGCAGTAATAATGCGCATTGAAAATTAAGAGAGTGGACGTTGTTGTGCCTACATATATGTAGATATATCAATTCGGTTTCGGCTTCAACTGAGCATAGACGGCAATCGGTTAGTGGCTCGAGTGATGAATTCATGATTCACAGGGAAGTTACTAGAGTGAAGTAGGAGAGTGGACGTTGTCGGGCATACATAGGTATATTCGGCTTCTGCTTTAATTGAAGGTCGTTGCCAGTCGAATAGTCGTGCGGGTAACAGATTCATGATTCGCGGTGAGTTTAGTAGGGCGGACGCGTCGAACAGACATTTTTGAGAATATATGTGTAGTAATATATATATAGGTATGGTTGCCGTTTTTAAATGGGTAAATGGCAGTTGAGTAGTGGTTTGCGCAGAAAATAAAGTAGTGAAGGGAATTAGTAGGCGGCATAAAGCAATCATACCTGTATGCAGCGACCGTTATAGTTGTCTTACTAGAAACAACTCACTATTCAGAACGGAAGTTAATAGCGATTGGTAGTTCGGGAAATTGGGAATTGGTCTCCGCGACGAGTAACCTTACTGGGTTAACAGAGGCCCCCTTTGACCTCGGAGAGCCGAGCCTCACTCCACGGCTCAAGGTCCCTTTACTGGGTGAGTGAGTGGCGCCCACGCCCAATCTCCGATTGAGTGCAACCGGGACCCAAGTGGACCTGTCCGCGAGTCAGAACCCTCCCGAAAGGTCGGGTGGGTAACAAATTGGCGCCCAACGTAGGGCCTTAAAGTATAAGTCGCGACCATAAAAGCAAGTCGAACCCGCGCGTAGTGTCAGTGTGAAATTGAAAATTTTTTAGCGCCGAACCGAAATCCGGATTCTGAAGGACCCTGGGAGCCGCGGAGCCGGAACGCAGTAGATTGCGTCTGTTAGTTTCAAGTACCATTGTAGACCATCAGGAGCAGGAGAGGACGCTCAAAGGACGGCAGGCGAGACCCTCAAGTAGCGGAAGTGAATGAAATTTATATATTCTGTATCTGTATTTCTAAAGTGTAAGAACCTACAAACACAAACAAAACCAACTAGAATTATTGTGTTTCATTTTAGTTCTAAGTTATAATAAGTCGAGTGTTATAGGATACAACAGACGCAAGATGGCACCGAAGACAGGAATCCTGATTGATAGACTGAGCAAGGAGGAGCTAGTCTATGAGTTGGAAATTCGAGGACAGCCAACCGGCACCGTAGAGGCGATGAGGAAGACGCTCCGCATAGCCATGAAGGCGGAGGCTTCTATGGACACGTCGTTAATTTCCATAAAAGACTATCCGTATACCATGGAACAGGATCTGGAGGCGGTACAGGAAAAACTAGGGCAGATCCAGGCCTTGATAGTGGCATTCCAGGGAACCTCGCAATCGTCAGAATTCTTGAAGATAAAGACGAAAGTAGATTTCGGGATGCGGCGACTATGCAACGCTCAGCGAGACGGAGATGAGACGAGTGAAGTTGCCCAAAAATTGAGGACTCGTCTAATAATGGCCATGGATGAACTGCTTGTGAAGGCGGAGGACGAAGCCGAGGATAGAGAGGCTGATACCGATCCAGATGGGGACGGCGGGGAAGCACCAAGGGAGAATCGGACCATTGCACCAGAACAAGAGGCTGGCGACCCACCTAACCCTTTCTTTTCAACTCCGCGGATGACCCCAGTGGTCAACAAGTGGCAGGAGGTATCGAAATGGGGTTTGCGATTCAACGGGGACTCTGGATCGCTGAGTGCGTTCCTCGAGCGAGTTGAAGAGCTTCGGGAGGTGAGGGGCGTCTCAACTGGGCAGCTGTTTCGGTCGGCGGTCGAGATTTTCGACGGCAAAGCATTAGTTTGGTATCGTGCCAACCGCTCCCGAGTCCACTCGTGGCAAGAACTGGTGGCGGAGATGCGGGCCGAATTCTTACCACCTTATTACGACGACCGTTTGCTTGCAGAAATTGGGAGGCGCACTCAGGGGCCGGAGGAGTCCATGGGTGTATACGTTTCGGCCATGGAGGGTTTGTTCAGGAGGCGTGCCGTCCCGTGTACTGAGGAAGAAAAATTACGCATTTTGCGAAAGAACATAGCCCCCTTTTACCAGACGCAGTTGGCTCTGACTCCTGTTCAAAGCATCGCAGAGCTGATACGGGTAGGCCGTTCATTGGAGGCAACCAGGATGTCAGTGGAGGCATATCTACCCCCTCCAACCCGGAAACAGCAACGCCTCTTAGAGCCGGATCTGGCCTACGTCGGGTGCTCTGAAGGAGGGCCAGTAGCATCAATCGCAAGAAACCCAATACAGTGCTGGAATTGTAAAGGGGCAGGGCATACCTCCAGGGAATGTAGAGAGCCCCAGAGATGTTTCGGCTGTGGGCGAATAGGGGCCAGGAAAATGACGTGTCCAAATTGCCGGAATTCGCCGAATCGGCAACGACCTGCGAGAAACCCCAATACTGGGCATCATCGCGAGATGCCTTCCAACGCGACCACCGAAGGTGACGGGCGACTCACGCAGTCGTCGGGAAACGAGCGCTGTGTTCAGTAGACGGCCGTCTGGACACTAAATCGGAACAAGGAAGGGCCGCACAACTGAATTACCTATTGGACAGAAGACAGGGGGACAATCGACCACACCTCGAAGTGGATATTTTAGGTCGAAAGGTCTTGGGCCTTCTGGACTCTGGGGCCTCGAATACCGTAGTGGGTGGAGAAGGGTGGCTAGAGCTAGAGAAGTTAGGAGTGGAGCTCCTGGAGACCAATCAGAGGGTTATCCGCTTGGCGAACGATGAGGGATGTCAAATTTGGGGTACGGCAGTCGTTCCGTTTAGGTTAAAGGGGAAGTTGGAATGGCTGAGAGTATTGGTGGTCCCGTCGCTGCCGCAGATGTTGATTCTCGGGGTAGACTTTGTTCAGCAATTGGGGGTTGTAATGCGGTTGAGCGAGGAAAAATGGGAGTTCGTGAGTGTCCTGCAGGGGGAAACGGGTGAACAGCTTCAATCACGGAATCGGCTAACCCGCGAGGAGGAAGAAGCTCTGAGTCAGCTACTTGAAGAGGAGTTTCGGCTTATGGGGGAAAGAATTGGCTGCACCAACCGCGTCGAGCATGTTATCCGGACCAACGCAGTGCCCATAAAACAACCCCGGCAGTGCAAAAACATGTGGATGCGGAATTAAATGACATGCTCGCGCAGGGGATAGTGGAGCTGTCGGCAAGCCCTTGGGCTTCACCAATACTTCTGGTGAAGAAGAAGGACGGGACTTATCGCTTCTGCGTGGATTATCGCAAACTGAACAGCGTCACGGAACACGATGCGTATCCCATCCCTTACTTGTCTGCGACTCTGGATAAATTGAGAGAAGCAAAATACCTGTCTTCGTTGGACGTTAAATCGTTAAATACACTGCGTTCACCGTGCCACATAGGGGACTGTTTCAGTTCCGCCGTATGCCATTCGGCCTGCAAAATGCCCCCGCGACGTGGTAAAGGCTTATCGACTAGGTTTTGGGTCCGGACATGGAACCGTACGTCTTCACCTACTTGGACGACGTCATAGTGGTGACACAAGACTTCGGTAAACATCTGGAAGTTCTGCGGGAAGTCTTCCAGCGATTGAGACAGGCGGGTTTAAGAGCGTCAAGGGAGAAATGTGAATTTTGCCGTCCACAACTGAAGTATCTGGGGTATGTCGTGAATGAGAAGGGTCTGAAAGTAGATCCGGATAAGGTGAAGAGCATGATGGAAACCCCACCACCTACAAACGTGAAGGGAGTGCGACAGTTCCTGGGGATGGTCTCCTGGTACAGGAGGTTCATACCCAATTTTGCCACGATGATGGCCCCTCTGACGAACCTCTTAAAGAAACACCAGAGATTCCACTGGACCGAGGAATGTGAAGCAGCCTTCACCCAGGCCAAAGTAAAACTATCTACGGCTCCGATCCTCACCTGTCCGGACTATAATCTGCCCTTCTCCATTCAAACAGATGCCTCAGACCTGGGGCTAGGAGCGGTACTGTCGCAAAAGCACGAAGATGGCGAGAAGGTTATTTGTTATTTAAGTCGGTCACTAACGAAAGCAAAACGGAAATACTCAACCACCGAGAAGGAGTGTCTAGCGGTCTTATGGGCAGTAGAGAAACTCAGACCATATGTGGAAGGAGCGAGATTCTCGGTGATTACCGACCACTATTCTCTCGTGTGGTTGAGTAATTTGAAAGACCCAACCGGACGCTTAGCAAGATGGGCCGTACGTTTACAACAGTATCCGTTCGAGATTCTTCATCGAAAGGGGAAGGAACATTTGGTGCCTGACGCTCTGTCTCAAATGCTGCCAGCAGGTGAGGTTGCAGCAATAACTTCCGAAGGGGACAGGTGGTACGAGACCATGAAGCAGAATGTGCTGAAGGCACCCGAGCGCTACGCAGATTGGCGGGTAACGGACGGCACCCTGTGGAAGCATCTGCCCGGACGCTATCCGGAGTTGGAGGGAAATGAGGCTTGGAAAAGGGTGATTCCGAAAGAGGAGCGGAAAATATTGCTGCATCGGTGCCACGATCATCCAGCAGCAGGGCACATGGGAGTAAGTCGGTCCCTTGACCGGGTCGCAACCAAATACTACTGGCCCAAGATGTCCGCGGACGTGGCCAGCTACGTCAGAAGGCGCAAAATATGCCAAGCGAACAAAGTGGAAAGAAAAGCTCCAGCGGGGTGTATGGTCTCTCGGAGCAAAGAGCCGCGTCAGCCTTGGGAAATGTTATGCATCGATCTGGTAGGGCCTCTACCGAGATCTAATCAAGGGTACACAACTATTCTCACTGTCTTGGATTATGTCAGCAAATTCACGCTACTCTTTTCTTTGCGGCAAGCGACAGCAGCGGCTGTGTGTCGTATACTCGAGGAGCAAGTGTTCCTGCTGTTTGGAGCCCCAAGGTGGATTGTATGTGACAACGGAGTTCAGTTCAAGGGAAGCCTTCTTCAGCGATTGGCAGAAGAATATGGGACTGAAATCAAATATACCGCTCTGTATCATCCGCAGGCGAACCCGGCGGAGAGAAGAAATCAAGACATAAAGAGGATGCTGCGATCATACGTGGCTGACAACCACCGGGATTGGGATAAGAGTCTGGCCAAGATCTCATGCGCATTGCGGACCTATAAGCACGAAGTGACCCGACTTACCCCTTATTTCTTCAACTTTGGTCGGGAGATGGTAATGTTCCATGAGGACAAGGAGCGTCCTGAGGGGAACCAGAAGGAATTAGAACCTAGAGTCCGAGCCGCAGAACTCACAAGGATACGGCAAGAAGTCTGGGAGAGAATGCAGCAAGCGGCACGGAGGAGTACAAATCATTATAACCTTCGGAAACGGGATACAACGTATGAGATAGGCGACCCCGTATGGCGAAGAAATTAGGCAATTTCGGATGCGGCGAAATACTATTCCCCAAAACTGGCCCCAGAATATTTCGGACCCTTCTGGGTTGACAAACGGCTGTCTGGATGGACCTATCGCTTGCTAAACCGAGAAGGGCAGGAAGCAGGCGTATGGCACGCGAAAGATTTAAAACCTTACATAGAATAGGCCGTCATCGGATGACCCGGTACGAGAGAAAATCCTCAAACCGAATCTACACAGAAAAATATTTTTATGTTTATAGTATATTGTATATTATATATTTATATTTTAGACTAACCTCAGTTTTTCGGAAAACAATCTATCGTATTAATCCTAAGTCTAGAATTTAAGCTTATTATATGGCGTGCAGAAACGTACTACATTCTTATAACTCATTCGTCATTATTCCTTAGTGTATTATTATGTCATTCCAAACAAGCCCGTTTGCCAGGTTCGGCACTTTTTCTTGTTCCGGCTGGGCCTTCCGGTAGTGTACGTAAAATATCGATGGTTGGATGTTTCGATAATATCGATGTTTTTTTAAAAACTATCGATAGGCTATCGATAGACTATCGATGGTGTATATGTGTCTTGCGAAATTAGTAGATAAACCCAGGATTCATTAATTTTTTTAAAAATAACTGAAAATTCAATTACTATTATAGAGAAACACAGAAATATAGAGTTTTATTTATTTCCGAAATGCTGAGCATTTTTATTTCGAGAAAGCAATTCATTGAGACACTTTGAGACTTTAAGAGGTTGCTGCGATCACTGTGAATTACACCAGTTTTCGAAAAAAATTCGTTCACTCGGAATAGAAGAAGCAAGTATACATAAATGCTAGAGAGCAAACATTTTCTTTGTCTCAGTATTTGAATCTAACCAGTAATCGATGGGACATTTGTCGTTTCCACTGGGAGGTTGCTCCAGGTTTTGATATATCTATGTCTTATTGCATCATTATTTGGGCAGCTATAAGCTTTGTCTTTGAATAGATCTTCAGGTAGAAATAATAGCTCCTTGGATTGTTTTGCTTTCCACTATGCCTTCGTTAGTAAATTTCCCCAGTTTCACCAGTTCAGTTGCTTGTAGATGCAGCCGCCGTAAATTCATAAGTACTCTGAGTTGACTCGGGCTTTTGAGTCATCAAAAAAGAAGTATATTCTGTTTGGAGAGATTGGGCAGCTATGTTTCCATCGTCTCCACTTATTTTTTGAACCTTGGGTCCAGAATGGTGGCTAACATCATAAGGACACTTTTCTCAAACGGTATTCATCGTTCCCGCACTTACTTGCATAAAGCATTATAAATATTTTTTCCAGCAGTGTTTTTATGTTAATGCCCACTTTCGATAATTGTAGAGTCAGCCCTCGTAATAACGGAGTTATATAAGAAAGAGTAATGTAATTTGCGCCAGATATTGTTGTCGTATCCACATCAAATGGTTCAGCACATTTAAATCTTCGGTGATTAACGGTTCAGGTGCTTTCACACATTTGGCTAATTACAAAGTCAATTCTTGCCTGATATCATAGAAACATTTGATCTTGGCGGATGCGTTATTCCAACGAGAACGGAACTGCTGAATTAACTTCAGTTCAGGTTTGTTGAGCTGTCGTTGTGCAATTGTCCGTTTGTATATCAAAATCAGTATTCTCTCGTTGTTTGGATTGTTTGGATTTGGACAACCCGCGTTTTAAAATCTTCGAAGTATTTGATGTCAGGAATTGCATGTTTTTCGTCCAAATCAGCCACGAAATCACGAAAGCATTCATGTTCTCCTTTCCGCAAAGGCACTATGTCCAAAACAACCATACGAATTATACAGTTCATCTAAATATTTTTTCGGATAGAATCATCTGCGCAGAATTTCGCTGTTGCAAAATAATTGTTGATGATTGTTCTAGATTTCGTTGAACTACTCTCAAAGATGCTACTAGACCATGAGTTTTTGCTATAGGTTCAACAGAAAATAATTTCCACTATGATTTATGTTTCCGTTTTAAATGATCTGATAAATTTTTCGTGTTTTTACTTGTTTTGTATTGATTGCTGCACATATTACACTTAGCAAAATCACTGTTTAAATTCTTTCTCACTCAGTCTCAATTTTCAACACATTTTTTCCTTCTTTTACATTTTTTCCTTCTTGATGTTATTTCATTCTACAATAAATAACAAGTGGCAAAACCAACAAAATATAAGAGTGGTCTGCTATCTTTGGTTTGTGCTGTTTTATAATAACAAGAAAAGGAAATATTATTAAATGAGAAAAAACTAAGCAAACGTAAAATAATCACAGTGAATGTGATGATATCGAAATGTTACGTTACTCATTTTTTTCTGTTTTCAAAAACTATCGATTGCAAAAACAAAACATCGAGGTTTTCGATAGTTCTGAACAATCGATACTATCGATAGTACTATCGATGTTTAACGTACACTACCTTCCGGATGTTCTTCTTACTTTTCTTTTCTGGATGGCGCTGCCTACCCCCTCTTGGACGCTAGTAGGGCATTATGGGGCTTAGGACTAACCGACTGGTCCAATGGGCGAATATTATTCCGCCACCCTCCCTCCTCGGACGATTTCGATAGTGAAGCTAAAATAAAAATTGGAGGAATTCTATTAGTCTCAGCACGTGGTCAAGGGTAGTGATGGAAAAAGGGAAGTCTAGTAGAAAGAGGATGGTCGCATGTGAGGAGATAGAAGGTTCAGAGATGTCTAGGATTATAATAGGTATTATAATTGGTATTAGAATTGGGATTAGCATCGGTATTTAAGTTAGGATTAGCGTAGGTATTATAATTGGTATTAGAATTGGGATTAACATCGGTGTTAAAGTTAGGATTAGCATAGGCATTATAATTGGTATTAGAGTTAGGATTAGAATAGGTATTATAATTGGTATTAGAATCGGAATTAAAATTGGTATTAGAATTGGTATTAAGGTTAGGATCAGAATAGGTATTATAATGGGTATTAGAATCGGGATTAAAATTGGTATTAGAATTGGTATTAAAGTTAGGATCAGAATAGGTATTATAATGGGTATTAGAATCGGGATTGAAATTGGTATTAGAATGGGTATTAAGGTTAGGATCAGAATAGGTATTATAATGGGTATTAGAATCGGGATTAAAATTGGTATAAGAATTGGTATTAGAGATAGAATTAGAATGGGTATTAGAATTAGTAGGAGAATTGGTATTGAAATTGGGATTACAATTGGGATTAAAATTGGTACTGGAATTGGTATCAGAATTGGTAGTAGAACTAGGATTGGTATTAGGATTGGGAATAGACTTAAAGTCAGAATTAGTTAGGCAAATTAGGCTAATAATAATCCGAATAGTTCCACTTAAAGCTAGAAGTGAGTAATAGGGGCGCGAGAATTGGATTATGTTCAGATTGGAATCTGGGTGTAGAATTACTGGCACGAAACACGAATTATAGTTAGAGTATTGTTGCATCTGATTTAGGACGAGAAGCACGTATATTGGGACACAGTAGAAATTAGGACTCGATTTGAGATTAGCTCGGGAGGCGATTAGAACTAACCTGCGGAGACATACAATGGGCTAAGCAGAATTGGGACTAGCTCGGAATTAGGACTGTAGGCTGGGATGTCAATTACTCCCGCAGGCCAATTGAAACAAGTGCAAACCTGGTGATAGCTAGTGATAGTCTCAAAACGCGGAAGATCATAGCGAGAGGAAGTAAACGCGGGGTCGGTATGCGTGAACGGATTTCCGGGAAATCCTTTTCTGGTAAGGGGGGAGCTGTTACGGGGTAACAAATCACGCGTCGATCATCTAACAACGCCCGGCAGGGATCACGCGAGAGTAGGTAAGAAACAAAACCTAGCCCGAATCGCGACAAGAAAAAAAAAAATATAGGAGCAACCTTTTTCCCGTGGAAAAGGCTGCTCCCATATAGCTCTTGCTGAGTCTTGAAAACCACCACTCAATCTATAAGGTACTCGACTGTATCCACCACCATCAAGTAGGGATGAGAGCCGTCGCAGGGACCGACGATTGTCATATACTGGTAGGCCACTGACGACGTAGATGTAAGATTAGATGTAAGACAGACTGCACGATACCGAACGATATACGAAAACGCCGATGCGCGATCCCAATAACGCCCGACCACCAAACTGCATCCGCATAAAGCATGAAAACTCACCGGAATGGGGTGCACCTGGCCCATGAATCACGATTGATTCGAAATAAGTATATATATATATATATATATATATATATATATATATATATATATATATATATATATATATATATATATATATATATATATATATATATATATATATATATATATATATATATATATATATATATATATATATATAAATATATATATATATATATATATATATATATATATATATATATATATATATATATATATATATATATATATATATATATATATATATATATATATATATATATATATATATATATATATATATATATATAGAAATATGAATTTTTGGCCAAATCGATTTTAATACTAATGCTCTTCTTAAAAAACCCTAGCGAATCAGAACCGCTTAAAACACTAATGTTCAAAGAGCAGTAGAGGATTTGTGCAGATTTTGAGTGTGTATTCTACCACTACTAAATTTTCCAACTTAAAGGTAATATACCCTAAACAATTATAGAATCTAAGTTTATTTTAATTTCAGTGACATCATCGAAAGTTACTCCGGTAGAAAGGTGTTTGGGGTTGCCATCCGAAAAATGTCCAGAGCTAGAAAATTCAAACAATGTTTACTTATTTTCATTGCAAATGTTAATGCAAGCATTTATTGGAACGAAAATAACAAGAAAGCCTAGTGCTAGCAGCGCTTCGCTAACACCGACGCCAAAAATATATCACATCTGGCTTACGTTGAAGTCAGCCTGTTCTGCGAATTTTGTATTGATCCGATGACTGCATTGGAGGTTATAGGGATGCAAAAAATCTAGAGTTACCAATCGGAAAAGTTTTCAAACTTTCTAGATCTGTTTATTTTCACTATAAGATCACTACGATTTGAAAATTCTATGCTTAAATTGCTTATTAATGGTATGCCAAAAAAATACAAAAACAACCATAGCTGGCAACCCTATCATTGTGTTGAACTTAAATTTCGACTGAACATTGCCTGCAATAAGTTTAATTTTCCATTTGAATTTCGTTATGATTCAACTACTGCACTAGAAGCTATGGGGCAAAGAGTTTTATTTTCCTCTGGAATTTTCCAAATTAAAGACACTAAAATTACTGTAATGGGTCAATTACTTGAATATATAATACAAACACGTAAGACAAGACAAAAATTAATTGGCTTTCAAGACACCTTGATAAGCCTAGACTACATCCATATTCCACTATAGCTATGATGTGTATAAGACATTTGTCCTGGTTTGGACATATTCTATGTGGTTTATGTATATGATGTTTGTCTTGGTTTGATGTGTGTTGTCTTGACATGGAACTTGGATGATGTATATGATGAGACTTTGTTAGTACTTATCACGTGGAGTCAATATGAACTAGAAAACTTAATGTTGGAAAAACGTAGTAAGCAACTCACATGAATTAGGTCATGAGTTTATGAATGGGAACTAATTGAGTAATGGTTATGCATTGTCGATAGGTAAAAAAAACGTAAGCGGAAACTCAGCATAAAAAGAATGTAAGAATGATATGAAAACAGAAGTTATATAGTAGTCTTAAAGAAATAAACATCAATTTAAGATTACTACATTTAGTTTTATTTAAACTAAATCGTTGCCTTTCATTGGCAAGACTTTATCTAGCCTGCATTGACTAATTAGATCATATCGGCTGCACGAGTAACACTCAGCGCCAAACATGCGGCAATCTACGGATTGCCTTAGGTAAATAATAGTAAATTGACCAACGAAATAAAATATCTAACTTACAATAAATTTATAGATACAAACGCGTATCTCTGGATGAATATCGTAAAAGGATAATCATTTCAAAAATTAACAAAGAACTTTCACATGGCGATCCTGGCAACTATGAACCAATGAAGACTATTCCAACAGAAACCAAAAGCGACTCCAAAATTGAGGACGGAGAAATAAAAGATTTCTACGAGTTCAACAAGATCTTCAAGAGATGTGTGATACGAACGAAGGAATTTACAGACAGTTAGAAGCAGCAGGAAGAATATTTGCCGACATCGATAAAACCATCCACACCACTACCACAATTCGAACCAACACCACTACCTGGACCTCAACCGAGGAGAATTGAAGAATTTATTAGGAAGAAGAAAATCGAGGAACCAGTTTACCAGAAACTACAACGAAGGAAACGCGGTGGAAAGAAATTCAAATCGCGACGAGACCATGCGATATTCCATCGAATGATTACCGTATCTGCAGGTGAGTTGCGAGAATCGTTTAAACGAAAATTAGATATATATAGACGTAAACATAAAGAATAAAACAATTTATATATATAAAACTCTAGCGCACCTGAACCGCTAGAAGCACTAATGTTCGAAGAACACTAGAATAATCGTGCAGATTTTGAGTGCATATTCTACCACACGAGCTGCTTATTACGGTCAAACTGTTTCAAACGCCACGTTTTACTTTGGTCTGAAGAATGCATTATAGCTCATATGGTGAAAGGTTTCAGATATTACCACTGGCATGAATTTCAACGTTTATGAGAGCAAAAAACGGGTTAATTATATTCGTTATCAGTTGCTCATTTCACATAATTTTGTAAGCAGCATCTCATATAACATCAATGAAGAAAATGCTCAGTGCTTGCATCACTGTAACTGAAGTTGGTGTTTGGGGCTGCGATCCGAATAATTTGCAGAACTTTGGGAATTGAAAATTGGTTACATATTTTCACTGCAAATGTTTCCGGTATGAATACTAACTGTAAGCATTTATTGATACAAAAGTAGCACAACCGACACATGCTGGCAACTTTTCGCCAGTATCAAAGCCAATAATATATCACATCTGCTGCACGTTGTTATATTATATTCGAAGTTTTAGGAGTATAAAGAAATTTAGGGTTACCTGCAACGAGTTTATTCAAATCATCGAAAACTTAATATTTGCTGTTTATTGTCACTACAATATCATTACCATTTGAAAATTCTACGATAAAACCGCTTAATAAAGATATTGCAATTCAACACAAAATCAACAATAGCTGGCAACCCTATCGTGGCTTTTCAACCAAATTTGGCCTGAATAATGTTTATGATAGGTTTCATTAATTGTATGAAATTCGTATTGACTTCATGACTGCACTGGAAGTTATAGGGCAAAAAGTTTTATTTTCCTGAGCGAATTTTCAAAACCGAAGACACAAAAAATACCATAGCTGGCAGTACCAATCAAATTTTTAAACCAAATTTCCACCAAACAGAGACTAGAGTAAGGTTCAGCTACTGTGTCAATTTCATGAAAATCTGGCAACTAATTAACATTTCATTGGGCAAAAAGCAGTTTTTTTTCTTTGTAATTTTTCAAGATGGCACCACTGGCACAGAGTTGCCCACTATTCAAAAACGCTTCTATCAGATCTGGTCCTACTTAAGTTCAATGCATTCTGTAAATTTCAGCTGTATCTGATTATTGGTTCGTGAGTTCCCGTGAACAGAAGTTTTTGATGCTAAAAATATAGGTTAACTGGGAGAGGGTTACCGTTCTTGTCCGATATTAAATTATCAAATTTTTCCTTTCAACGTGTAGATGAAACATAAAGTTTGTATACAGATTGGTTTTATTGTAAGAAACGGACATTTTTTTGAATATTCGATGGTTTGAATGTTTTCACTTCCAAATTTTTTTTTCAAATTTAAGACACCAAAATTATCATAGCTGGCAGCTCCAACTGAATTTTTCGACTAAATTTCTATCAAACATGGTAAAGTAAGTAAGGTAAAGTAAGGTCCAGCTACTATGTGAATTTCGTCAAAATCGAACGATTCAATCAGAATTTATAGGGCTAAAAGCAGTTATCATTTTGGTGATTTTTCAAGATGGCACCACTGGCACAGAATCACTTCCATTTCAAAATCACTTCTTTGAGACCTGGTCCTATTTAAGACCAATACATTCTGCAAATTTCAACTAATTCTGCTCACCGGATCGTGAGTTTCCGTGAACAGAAGTTTTTGATGCTAAAAAATATAGGTAAATTGGGCAAAAGTTACCAGGCGTGCCCGTTACACCATATCAAATTTTTTTTATTGTCTATGTAAACAAAGCACAAGATTTACATATGAGTGGCTTTTTTTTGAATAAGTGGCATTTTTTCAAGAGAGACGATGATTTGGAAGTTTTCACTTTCAGTGCCTGCCCTAGCTACAGGGTTGCCAGCACACTCATTAACAAAATCTACACAAATCTACAACTAAATAATACCAATATGTCCTGAAAATTTCGTAATGATTAAAAAGCTCTGTCAAAAGTTATCGCACTTTAAAAATTTTCAAATTTTCCCTTTCTCGTTTTAGGCACCCAGCGCACACATGGGGTTAAAAAATTCCAAAACATTATCCGATTTACATGTAAAAAACGTGTGAAATTTATTTTGTCAACTTAATTTTGCAAAAATTATTTTTGTACGAAATAATAGGTATATTAAAAATATCACTTAAATGGCCGCCGGTGCCAAAAGGTTAACAATTACTGACATTTAGTGAGACTTGGACCTATTCTGCATATACACCAATGTATCCTGAAAGTTTCAGCTCAATCGGATGGCGCGTTCCCGAGATTATCTCACTGAAATTTTTTGATGATATATATATATATATATATATATATATATATATATATATATATATATATATATATATATATATATATATATATATATATATATATATATATATATATATATATATATATATATATATTTATATATATATATATAAATATGAATTTTCGGCCGAATCGATTTTAATACTAATGTTCTTCGAACATTAGTAAAAAAGAAAAAGAAATTTTGTAATCAATATGGGATATAATTGTAGTACTGAAACTAATGTTTTTGTTGAATACAGGCAGACAATTAGCACTTCTGCCGTTTTCATAATTGTATTTGGATTGGTATATGTGTACAATGTTAAACAGAGGAGATACGCAAAAAAGATAATGGATAGGAATATTATAGGAAGGAATCAGAATATTGTACAAAATATATATATATTGGTATAATGTAAAAGAAGAAAAAAAAAATATAAAAAAAAGGTAGAATTTGTAATGTTAAGAAAATACGGATATGAATAAATGACTGTTACAAAAGTAAAATAATTGTTGCTAGAATTACAGATTATTCTAACAAATCTGAAAAAAAGACAAAAACTTATACAGTTAAAACCCTTAAAGAAAAATTAGAACATGCGGTTAGTTCCAAAGAAGTAGGAATATCATTATTAAATAAAATTAAAGAAGGTGAAGAATTAGAATTGAAATCAAGTTTTATATCAATCAGTGAAATATTGATTACAACACTTGTTGAGCGTTTGAATGCTTTTAATGTTATCGTGACAATTGGAAAAAATATAGAATATACCGAGATATCAAATTTTAATTTAGAAACCGCAATTAAGATCATTCCAATTTTTGATGGAAAATATGATGAGTTAGAGACATGTTTAACCTTAGTAAAACTACTAGAGAAAAAATTTAATACTGAAAGTAAAACAGAGTTATTAAATTTGGTATTACATGTAAAGCTAAGCCCAATAGTAAGGATTTCTATCAATAGCGCTGATGTTGACAGTATAAACAGTTTAGAAAGACAGTTACGTTCAAAATACAAAAATAATAAAACAGTACCTCAAATTCATACACAACTTGCTGGTTAATCAGAAAAACGTATGTCTGTGACAGCATACAAGGATAAAATATTGGCTTTAGTGAACGATTTGAATCAGTTACAAGTTAGCGAGTTAGGTACGGAAGTAGATCAGGTAACAAAACAGGCAAAAGAGAGTACTAATCACACCTTCGCACTTATAGTATTTAAGAATGGATTGAATGACCAGTTTAGGGATACTGTCTTCGCATCACGAGCGCGGAACTTTGGCGATGCGTTTACGTTAGCTATTGAATTAGAGCAGAACGAGGCCCACCAGCATAATGTTCTAAATATCAGCCATTACAAAAAGCGTAATTCATTTGATAATAATAGATACATATATAGTAACCGTAGAAATAATGTGCAAAATAATAGGAATAGCGATAATAGTTTTAGGAAAAACAGTAGACACGATGATCCAAATCGTGTGTATGACGCAAATAATTATAGACGCAATGGTAGCGATAGCAATAACTACAGACGCACCAATAAGAGTCGAGGAAATAGCCGCTTTAAGGAAAATCAGAAAAATAATCGTAGAAATATTCGTATAATTGAGAACCAGGGAAACGAGCAAACTTCCCGAAAGGAATTCGGCAGCCTCCCGGAAGAAAATTAGAAAATGAGGCCATAGAATATAAGGAATTTGTCTTAGATAGAATGTTATATAGGATAACGAGTACAAGCACAAATTATGTATCGATTTACAACGATAATGAGAAGTGATGGTTACAACTGTTAAAAGATACTAGAGCTGACATATCAATTTACAAAATTAACAGTTTTCATCTGTAATATATGATGTAGAAACACAAAACAGATGCAGATGTAGAACAGAACAGATGCAGATTGTATAATAAAAAATATGGCCAACATAAAAATACCCACGAGAAAGGAAGCCATTGTACCCATAAACGCAGATAGAATGGAAGAAAGCGTTATTTGGAATAAAGAAATTGAAACTGGGGAATATTTGGGCAACTGCATAATTCTAGCAAAAGGTAGTTGTCATGTGAAGATACTAAATACCAACGAGTATGACGTGACTCTAAAAAACTTTCAAACAGTAATTCAGTAATTATTACATATTAAGTAATTATTACATATTAACATCAGTAATTATTACATATTAAGAGCACAACAAAAATTTGACAAAAAACAAACTATTGAAAGTAATTAAGACAGACAGTATTGATCAGCATGCGAATAAAAGCTTACCAGAAATTATTGAAGAATACCAGGACGTATTCCACCTAGAAGGTGAATACCTCACGAAGAATAATTTTTACCAGCAGAAGCTAAATGCATGTGATGAAAACCCAGCCTTTATAAAATTTTTTTTAGACTAACCCAAACGCAGAATGAAGAAATTCTTAGACAGATACGAAAGCTGAAAGACAATGACATCATTGTTCAGTCTACTAGCCCATACAACTCACCATTGTTGGTCGAAACCGAAGAAAAGCTCTAATGATGAGAAAAAGTGGAGATTAGTTGTTGACTTCAGAAAACTGAGTGACAACCTAGTGAATGATAAATTTCCTTTGACAAGGTTGTCTAGACAAACAAGGTAGACCAAAATATTTTTGGACCTTGGATATGACTAGCTCATTCCACCAAATTGAACTTAGAAAGGAATCAAGACCTTTAACCGCTTTTTCGACCAGTGATGGACATTATCAATTTAAAAGGTTACTTTTTGGATTGAAAATATCATCAAATAGCTTTCAAAGAATGCTAACTATTGCTTTAACTGGTTTGAGTGACTCAGCATTCTTATACGTGGATGATATCATTGGTTCTTGGATGCAGCATGAAACATCATAACGAAAATTTAAGAAAGGTTTTGCAAAGGCTGCGTAAATACAATTTGAAGTTGAATGCAACCAAATGCAAATATCTAAAATCTGAAGTAATGTATTTAAGGCACCTCATCACAGCAGAAGGTATAAAAACAGACCCTGCTTAAAATGAAGTTATTAGGAACTACCCCACCCCAAAAAACGCGGATGACGTACGAAGATTCGTAGCACAGACCCTTAGTAGCACAAAAGTCCATCATCAAAGCTAACAAGGATACGTTTAGATTTGTCAGACTACGATTTTGAAATTACTTACAAGAAAGGTAACATAAATACAAATGCGGATGCACTGTCAAGAATTCAAGTTAACTCCGATATGTTGAAATCAATGATATCTCCTACAAACGATGAAAGTATAAGCAAAAAATTATTGGCGATAACAAGAAGCAAGGCAAAAAAGGTACCAAGCGAAGATAGCGATATAATCGACAGACAAGGTGACAAACAAAACGAAGAGACTGATCACCTCCATGCGTTTGATTGTACTTCCCTGTCAGATATTAGAGGCGTTATTAAATTGAGATTTTATATGCTGCGTAGCAAAGACAATAAATCAAGAAGAGATGATTCACAAACAGCCTAAGAAAAAGATGGCATTGCAGTGCGCTACAGTGATAAAGGTGACGAGAAATCCGTTTTCGTCAACGATAAGCTGAGAGTTCACGATAGTTACAATGGTAATTCATACACGAAACTCGTTTCTGTCATGAAGAAGTTGATAACATATTCAAAGAACCATAACATAAATGCACTAGCACTTTCTAATAAAGATGAAATATTTAGGTACGTACCGAGAAATGAATTTCAGAGATTATTTAATACGTTGCAACGTGAAGAGAGTCATGACTTGAAAATATTGATAAACGAGCCGCCTTTAAGAATTGAAAATATTAACAAGCAAAAAGGAACTGATAATCGAGTACCACAATTCGCCACATGGAGGACATGCAGGAGTACGCAGAACACCTTTAAAGTTGAAACAAAGATATTGTTGGAAGAATTTGAAGAAAATGGTAAAGAAACATATTAACCAGTGTGATAAATGCAAGTTGAATAAAATAACAAAGCACACTAACGAAAATATGATGAAAACTGAAACACCGTCTACTAGTTTTGAGATTGTAATCGCAGACATTGTTCGACCATTGAAAATTTCTAATGACTATCGATACATCCTCACTATACAGTGCGAGTTGACAAAATACATAACTGCTTTACCCATAGGGAGTAAAGATGCTACAACAGTAGAAAAAGTATTTGTAAATAAGTGTACTCTTTTATATGGACATTTTAAAGTATTGAAAACAGATTTAGGCACTGACTTCACAAATAGTTTAATGAAAGAAATATGCAATCTCCTAGATATCAAATAAATATTTTCGACACCATACCACCATGAAACTTTAGGCATAGTAGAAAGAAATCATCGTGTGTTGAACGAATACTTCTTATCTTTTGTTGACA
>CANBKX010000596.1:0-12232 GCA_947369275.1 Nemotelus nigrinus | reverse complement strand
GCCATCAGACGTTAATGAAATTCAAACAGTACTTGGATCTTACTTTAGATAACCTTTGCACAAAATTTGGCTGAAAAATAAGTATAGAGTTGCCAGCAATGGTGATTTTCGTTTCCTAAATCTTGCAAATTTGCTCGGCAAAATGAAGTATTTTTCCATATAACTTCCAGTCCAGTCATGAAATCAAAACGATTTTCATGCAGTAAATGGTGCTTAATGAAAGCCAAATGTCGTGGGAATTTCGTAAGAAAATCATGAAAGATGAAAGGACTGCCAGCTATGACAATTTTTGTAATTTTTTGGAATTTCTTTCCTGAGTGATTTATCATTAGAATTGCAAATGGGAATGATCCTGCGATGAAAATTAGCAGCTAATATAAACGATTTAAAAATTTGGAAAGTTTTTAAGGTGGCAACCCGAAAATTCTTCTCACCCGTATACCTTCCAGCGCAGTGATTCAATCGAAACGAAATTTACTGGTTTGGTTTAACTTAACGCGAAGCAGATTTGGTATATATTTTGCTCTGCTGCTGACACAGGATCACCAGCATTAGGCATTTTCGTAAATATTGCATCAACAGATGCTTCAAATAACGAAATCATATGCAAAGTATTTGCATTAAAAATAAGAAACCAATTTTTAAATTTTCCGAGTTTTGAACATTTTTCGGATGGCAGCCTCAAACAACGTTCAACCGCTGACACTTCCGATGAAATCCTCCGATGAGGACGAAATTCAAAGGGTAAGTTGATTTAAATATAAGCTTGTCATTGTAAACTTATTGCTGCTTCGTTGGAAAAGTATTGCCAGCACTGAACATTTTCATCATTTGTGTTATAGTTGAGTTTTTTTGCTTTAGATAAGGAATGGTTGATATGATTTTTAAAAAAAGTGTATTACGTCTTTTCACATTTTTTTGTCATTCATTTTCTTTTAGTCTCTCACTCTGTCGAACAGGATGTTTTCTGACGTGATAATCAGACTTGTATTGATTAGGATCCAACCGAGAGGGTCTTAATATAGGGTGACTAGCCAGTTCCTGTATTTCCACGTCCGCGATACCTTCAGAATCTTCTTCACCCTCTTTCTCCATTTTAAAGACATTGGACCCCTCATCATCAAGATTGTCTATCTCACCTATAACGTCTTCTTCTTTATCAGGGCTCATATCAGCAGGTACTATGTATTGTGTTATTCCGTCATCACCAGTTATTATTCTATGATCTTTGTCACTTGAAGTTTTTCTAAATTTCGATGGTGGTTTCAGACTTTTTGCTATTTTACTTGCCGATAGACGACGCTTAGCTGCAGCCGATAATACACTCCTTGGAGGTGTGATTTCACGTAATGATTCGAACAATTTTTCCACTCGTAGGTTTCTCATCTCTAAAAACATATTTAGTTTGTGTCGTGTTGTCTCGAAAGCTTTTCTGTTGCTTGCGTACATGCTCGCTCGATGAAGGCAATTGAATTTTTCTTTCTAGAAATCCTTTACTTCTACGACGGGTGTTTAAAAATTTTATAAGTTCGTTTCGATAATGATACCATTTGTCTTTATCGCTAAATTTTTCACTTTTCAATATCTTTTTCATTGCCTTACCGAACAAGCTCTGGTTATTACAACTTTCAGTAGTGTCTTTCAAATTTGCGTATACTTCAGGAGACAGAAGTGACATTTTATTCAGATTACTGTTCCTATACATATTTCTCAATTAGTGAACCAATCACTCCTGAAAGTACACTTTGCAGTAGTATGGGTAAAAATCCACCTTGTTGAATTAATGCTTTACGTTGTCGAGGAACTGAACGCTTAGCATCGACTAGCTTGCGCATACACTTTTTATATTTACACAGACGGCTTTATGACTTTCCACGAGTTCTGTGGTTTCCATTCAACGTATTGCAGGTGATCTCGCAAAGTGTTTTAATTACCTCTGTGTCGGCATTCTTAAGTATAGCGTTTCTCAAACCCGGTCGAGCATGTCTAAGCACGTATAACATATGCTTGTTGTCCTTTAATCGCTTCATTTGTGACACCATTCTCTTGCTTTAAACTATCCTTTGAGCAATAACACGTCACAAATGTTTTGTTAAATAAATCAGTACGGAAACGTAATATATCATTTGTATTCTGAGTTAGGTCTATTAATAAATAGCTGTGTAGCGCCTCAGTGATTTCTTTATACACTGTCACAAGCTCCTTACTATTTTCAGGATAAATTTGCTTAGGAAGATTATGAAATTGACTTTTATCACGCAGATTCTTGAAACATACCAGATATTTACAATTCAATGATATGTCACGTCAAAATTTTCCCTGATGAAATACATTTTGTGTTACTTATATCACCGAAAAATTCCTATGATGTGGGCTTTTGGTAAAAAGTTCGCAAACTTGTCTTGAAAACGCATTTAACATCATTTTGTCCAAAACAATAAGTGTTGGTTTGTTTGCACTATTCACAAACTCTGTCACGGTCGCGGATTATATGGCATCTATATGGTGGAAGCTAAAAAGAAAAGAAAGGAAAAAAAACTCTAGCGCACCTGAACCGCTAGAAACACTAATGTTCGAAGAACAGTAGAAGAATCGTGCAGGTTTTGAGTGCATATTCCACCACATGTGCTGCTTATTACGGCCAAACTGTTTCAAATGCCACGTTTTACTTTGGTCTCAAGAATGCATTATAACTCATATGGTGGAAGGTTTCAGATATTACCACTGGCATGAATTTCAACGTTTATGAGAGCAAAACACGGGTTAATTATATTCGTTATCAGTTGCTTATTTCACATAATTTTGAAAGCAGCATCTCATATAACATCAATGCAAAAAATGCTCAGTGCCTGCAGCACTGTAACTGAAGCTGGTGTTTGGGGCTGCAATCCGAAAAATTTGCAGAACTTTGGGAATTGAAACATTGGTTATTTATTTTCATTGCAAGTGTTTCCGGTATGAATACTAACCGTAAGCATTTATTAATGCAAAAGTAGTACAACCGACTCGTACTGGCAGCCTTTTGCCAGTATCAAAGCCAAGAATATATCACATCTGCTTCACATTGTTTAATTACATTGGAAGTTATAGGAGTATAAAGAAATTTAGGGTTACCTGCAGCGAGTTTTTTCAAATAATCGAAAACTTAATATTTGCTGTTTATTGTCACTACAATATCATTACCATTTGAAAATTCTACGATAAAACCGCTTAATAAAGATATTGCAATTAAACACAAAACCAACAATAGCTGGCAATCCTATTGTGGCTTTTCAACCAAATTTGGCCTGAATAATGTTTATGATAGGTTTCATTAATTGCATGAAATTCGTATTGATTTCATGACTGCACTGGAAGTTATAGGGCAAAAAGTTTTATATTCCTGAACGAATTTTCAAAACCAAAGACACAAAAATTAATATAGCTGGCAGCACCAATCAAATTTTCCGACCAAATTTCAACCAAACAAAGATTAGAGTAAGGTTCAGCTACTGTGTTAATTTCATGAAAATCTGGTAACTTATTCACATTTCATAGGGCAAAAAGCAGCTTTTTTCTTTGTAATTTTTAAAGATGGTACCACTGGCACAGAGTTGCCCACAATTCAAAATCGCTTCTACCAAATCTGGTCCGACTTAAGTCCAATGCACTCTGTAAATTTCAGCTATATCTGATTATATGTTCATGAGTTCCCGTGAACAGAAGTTTTTGATGCTAAAAATATAGGTTAACTGGGAGAGGGCTACCGTTCTTGTCCGACATTAAATTTTCAAAGTTTTACTTTGAACGTGTAGATAAAACATAAGATTTGTATCCAGATTGGTTTTATTGTAAGAAAGGACATTTTTACTAATTTTCGAAGAAAAGTAGTATTAAACTCGTTTCGCCGAAAATTCATATTTCTTTATATATATATATATATATATATCATCAAAATGATTAAGGGAGATAATCTCTGGAGTGGCCGATTCGATTGAGCTGAAACTTTTGGAGAACGTAGATGTATATAGTAGGTAGGTCCACGATTTGCTGAAATTCAGATATCCTAAACCTTTTGGCGGCGGCGAGCGTTTTAGTGAATTTTGAGGTACTCCTATATTTCCAAGCAACGTGATTTTTTGTTCAAAAAAAGTTTTGGGAATGAAAACTTATTATGTTTTAAGCTTGTCTATGGTAAAGAATTGGAAATTTTGAGCCGTGTGTGGGTGCAGCGTGCCTAAAAGTAGGCAAGGATTTTTTTTCAAATTTTGATTTGTCATTACATCTGATCGAAACATTGGATCATCGTGAAATTTGCTGAGCGTATTGGTGTTGACTAAAGTTTAATACACATGAATTTTCAGGGTAGTGCGGGCAACCCTGTAGCTGCGGCAGGCTCTTGAAACACAATCCTTTAAATCATTGAACCTCCTGAAAAATTTTTGATTTTTGACAAAAAATTCAAATCATTGATAAATTTGAACGTTTGTGCATCATGTCAATTTAAAATTTTTAAAATTCCGATTTGCACAAGAACGGCAACCCATTACTAAATTACCTCTATTTTCAGCACTCGAAAGTTCTGTTCACGAGAACTAACGACCGGATTATCTGATCATAATGAAATTCACAGGACATGTTGGTGTTAACTAGGACCAGGTCTGATAGAAATGATTTTGAAGTGCGGGCAATCCTGTGGCAGTGGTGCCATCTTGAAAAATCACTGAGAAAAAAAACAGCTTTTTGGCCTATAACTTCCGATTTAGCCATCAGATTTAAACGAAATTCACACAATATTTGAATCTTACTTAAGGTAACATTTGGTGAAAATTTGGCTGAAAAATTAGAATAGGGTTGCCAGCTATGGTGATTTTTGTCTCCCAAATCTTGCAAATTTGCTCAGCAAAATAAAGCTTTTTTCCCTATAACTTCTGGTGCAGTCATGATATCAAAATGAAGTTTATGCAGTAAATAGATTTTGATGTGAGTCAAATGTCATAGGAATTTCGTACAAAAATCGTGAAAGGGCTGCCAGCTATGACCATTTTTGTAATTTTTTGGAATTTCTTTACTGCGGGATTATGTCATTAGATTTCAAATGGGAACGATCCTGCAATGAAAATTAACAAAAAATATTAACGCTTTAAAAATTTGAAAAGTTTTGAGGGTGGTAATCCTAAAAATTTTTACACCCGTATAACTTCTAGCGCAGTGATTCAATCGAAACGAAATTTATTGGTTGGGTTTAGTTTAACGTGAAGCAGATTTGGTATATATTTTGCTTTGCTGCTGACACAGGGTAACGAGCTTTAGCCATTTTCGTAACTATTGCATCAACAGATGCTTCAAATTACATACTCATGTGCAAAACATTTGCAATAAAACTGAGAAACCAATTTTTAAATTTTCTTTTGAACATTTTTTGGATGGCAGCTTCAAACAACGTTAACCGCTAAAGCTTTCGACGAAATCCTCCGATGAGAACGAAATTCAAAGGATAAGTTGATTTAAGTATGAGCTTGTGAAGGTTAACTTATTGCTGCTTCGTTGGGAAATGTTGCCAGCACTGAACATTTTCATCATTTGTGTTATAGTTGAGTTCTGTTGCTTTGAACGAGGAATGGTTGATATGATTCTACAAAAAAGTGTATTACGTCTTTCCACATTGTCACTCAAAGACAATTTCTTCGAAAATTAGTTTTCTAGCGGTTCAGGTGCGCTAGAGTTTTTTTAATATTCGATGGTTTGAATGTTTTCACTTCCAAATTTTTTTTTCCAAATTTAAGACACCAAAGTTATCATAGCTGGTAGCTCCAACCGAATTTTCCAACCAAATTTCTATCAAAATTTTCATTAAGTTAGCTTACACCAAAAATTAATTAACCGGTACAACAGGACAAAACATCGGGCTATTAAGATGCACCTTATGGATATTAACGGCTCAAATGAGATAGAATTACTTGCAAACGTTTATAGAAAAGTTAAATTAACATCAAGACTTAAATTTAAAGCTGGAGATCATGTACAAATCAAGCAAGCATAAACACATATTTGAAAAAGGCTACACACCAAACTGGTCTACAGAAATATTTACAAATATTAAAAGAAGTAAAGACATGATCACTGAGGACTATCAAGCGAACATAATACAAGGGGGTCTCTACGAACAAGAGTTAACTACAGTGAAACATCTTGATGCGTACCTTGTCGATAAAATTATAGGTTAGGTAAGGCTAGTGAAGAGGGCTGCCGAGAACGCAGCCAGCATTTGGCCACCAGTTTGGGCCCATTTGCCACCCTCATAGACAATCACACGCATTCACACTTACAGCCATGGCAATAGTGGGATTTGAACCCGCAGGCCCCGTAGGCATGCCGCTTTTCGGCCTGACGCCTTAGCGAGTAGAGCTACCGGGCCCCCGAGAAAATTATTAAAAGAAGAGGAAATCGTGTTTTTGTTAAATAGCTTGGCTTTTCTTCTCATCATAATTCCTGGATAGATATAAAAGACGTGCTCTTAAAGTGAACAGCATCAAGATATTGTGTTTAAACGAGAATATGATAGAGTCAAAACATTCACCAATCTAAATATTGATGAACGAAAAATACTTAAGCTTGCTCGTAGTGGATTCTTTTACACAAACGTAAAAGACCAAGTCAGATGTTACTTCTGCTCCTTCACCATGGATGTACTTAACGCCCCTACCGATGTCGAGAGTGAACACTTACGATTCTCACCAGAATGTTTCTACGCCAACGGTAAAGACCTTATGATACACCTTTTACATCAAAAAAATGTTCCAGAATAGAATACTACCTTTACAACCTATTAACATGTGTTGGTCTCGGATTTTTCGTTGATGGATTTATATGTGAAGCTGTTTCAATATACAATTATTTTTCCAAGTAAGATATGAGCAAATAACTTGATTCCATGTAATAATAGAAAAAATAATACCATTTCAATTCCGTCATGTGAGTACAAATAAAATCTATATTGGTGTTCCAATAAACACATGTTTTATTTTTACTTTTCATCTTTTAAACACGTCGCGTACGTAAACAAACCCACGTGCTTTCTTGTGCGCACAAGACAGTATTTCTTTGGACTAGGTAAACAAACCATATACAGGACTTGGACTCTTCACTTCCAACCTCGTCAGCTCATAATGAACCCACTCTAAACCACAATCCTATACGCACACGCACCACCCACTAGCACTCAGTCCAACTGCCACCCATTAAACTTACTAAAAAGAAAACCTATGTACTCCCCATATTAAAGTATGCGAACCGATTACATCAAAAATACAATTTTTATACTTTTATCGATCTCCTTTATTATCTTCACTTCTCAAACTCGAAGTCATAAAAATATGTTTCGAGAACAGACAACACACCGACCGGTATGACAATCGCTAACAAAGAAAAAGCATGTGGTTAGCTTTCCAAGTGACTCCTTTGTAAACAGAAACAAACCAGACAGCTTACAAGCAATCAAACACCACCCACAGAAAAGTAAGATTTACCTGGTGTAGCCTAAGCACCTCTCGGAGGCCTCACCCAAAGCTCAAGCACCTCCACGCCCCCACCGCCTATCCTCTAACATGTAAGCTCTTCTGGTGGCTACAAACGAAGGAGGAGCTACTCTGGTGTCACACTCTAGTGGCACCAAGCAGGCTGTCTCCACTGCACCCAATGCTTTAGTGGTGGCGCCTTTACTACTGGAATTCTTTCTTGAGCAATTGGCTTCGGGCAACCTCCTCCAATCCTGCGAGGTGATTCCCAGACTTCAGCTGCTCGCCAGAGTCTCCCTGCAATACGCTGATGAAGCTCCAACTCTCTTCACTCAGTGCCATAACCAGGCCAAAACGTATGCAGAAGTCCACTCCCAATATGAGTATCTGCGGGTAACGACGAAACAACAAGTACTTTGGTCCACTCCTGCTTCTCCCTTAACTGGATTGGGACCATCATCGTCCCCGCAATTGTAATTCCCTGGCTATTGGCCATTCTGATCACTCTTTGGTTGGAATCGAAGAACTTTTCACCCAGCTCGTCCAGCACCCTCCAACCTTCTCCCCCTACCACTGTATTAGAGGTGCCTGAATCCAAGAGACCCAAAAACTTGCAACCGTATATCTCCACCTCAAGGTTTGGTCAGTTATCTCCCTGTCTCCTCGCCAACAAATAGTTCAATTGCACCTCCGTTTCGGCTCTTCCTCTGTTGCTCCCTGTGTGCAGGTTGCCACATACTGGACACAGCTTCCGTTTCGCTGAGTCGATCAATTTTGTTTCTTTGGCTGTGGAGTTTCCGACTACCAACCCCCCATTCGTTTCCGCATCGGGTGGGGTTCTGGCGCTACGAGGATGGTTTGGGTGGCTCTGGAAATTTGAGCATGTTGCTCTTCTGGCACCTTGTTGCCCACACCCAAAGCATTTCTGGTGCTCTGGACAGTCCCTGAACGTATGACCATTACCCTTGCAATTCCAGCAGCGCACCAGATTTCTCTGCAGTGACGCTAGATCCATTCCGTCCGAGTAGTCGACGTAGGCCAGATCCGGCTCCAGAAGGCGTTGTTGTTTCCGAGTCAGAGGGGGTTAATATGCTTCAACTGATACCCGTGTTGCCCCAAAGAGCGGTCTAGACTGATCAGATCTGCATACTATATACCGGAGTCAAGGCCAACTGCGTATGATAGAAACGGAGCTATATTTTTCCGTAGGGACGCAAAGTTTCTCTTCTTTGGAGCACGGGACAATACGACGCTTAAACTGTCCCCTCAATTGCTGAAACATATATGCTTATCGATACCTCAGACCCCTGGGTGCGCCTACCGATTTTGCTAAGCAGGCGGTCGTCATAGTTAGGCGGTAGAAATTCGGCCCCCATTTCTGCCACCAACTCCTG
Organism: Nemotelus nigrinus; assembly: GCA_947369275.1. NCBI lineage: Eukaryota > Metazoa > Arthropoda > Insecta > Diptera > Stratiomyidae > Nemotelus > Nemotelus nigrinus. Next base: position 3,342 of record CANBKX010000596.1, on the reverse strand, counting down.
CCACGAGTTGACCTTGAGTCCGGTTGGCACGGTACCATACTATTGCTTTTCCTTTGAACATTTCTTCCGCTGATTGAAACGAGGTCCGAGGTGTCACTCCCCTGGCTTCCCGTTAGCTTTTGCACCCGGTCCAGGAATGGGCTGAGTGACCCGGAGTACCATTAAAGCGGAGTCCCCCATTGGACACCTCCTACCCTTTTACCACCATCAACGTTGCCTTGGGTGACAAAAATAAAGGTCTTTTGTGAATTTATCTCTTTAATATAATTTTCTTTAATTTCATTCAATATAAATATGTATTTGTTCAACTGAATTCTGCGACAAAGTAATTTATACACTAGTCTTAGTTCCCGCCTAGTCTGACCAGTATTCTCAATTTTTCTACACTACGACAAGTTCCACTACTTCATTCTTTTAATTAATTTGAAAATAACTACGCAAACGAAGTCGCTATTCCAAGCAAGTTAGGTTAGGTTAGGTTAGTGAAGAGGGCTGCGGGAACGCGGCCAGCATTAGGCCACAGTTTGGGCCCATTTGCTACCCTCATAGACAATCACACGCATTCACACTTACAGCCATGGCACTGGCGGGATTTGAACCCTCAGGCCCCGTTACACGCCGCTTTTTGGCCTGACGCCTTAGCGAGCAGAGCTGCCGGGCCCCCTATTCCAAGCAAGTAAATAATTTATTGAATAATTAATTGAACCCCGAACCGCCCGGTTCCTGGTTAGATGCGCTAACTTTTGCGCTACGGAGCTAGTAAGGTGTGAACTGTCCTAGTCAAAGTAGATGGTCTCGTCGCTGGACTGGTTAGTCACGCCAAGTCGGAAGTTCAATTTCCCCCGGAATCGAAGGTCGTTTTGCAATTTTTTTTTTCGATTTTCATGGCTATTTTTGCAGATATTTCACCTGGATACTTTCGCCGTTGCGCAAAGAATATCTTCTAGTTCGTACCTGATTTTGAAATTAAGATTTTCAACTGGATATTTTTGCCGTCGCACAAAGAATCTCTTCCACTTCGTACCTGGTTTTGAAATTAAGACTGAATACTTTTGCCGTCACACAAAGAATCTTTTCACTACGTACCTGATTTTGAAATTAAAATTTTCAACTGGGGACACTCGCCGTCACACAAGAATATCTTCCACTTCGTACCCTAATTTCGAAATTAAAATTTTAAACTGGATACTTTCGCTGTCGCACAAAAAATGATCTTCCTCGCTGATCGTGTCCCACTGCTTTTTGATTTCATCTCCCATACTTTCTATTTTCCCGTATTATTGGGTAAATGTACTTTCACACGCGCATAACTTATACTTCCACCACCCGATGGGTTTGCACTTCGATAAATTCCCACGGCCGACGGGTTTGATTCCCCCCCACTTGATTTAGTTGACGTTTGCGTTATATACTTTACGTGTGACTGTTGACTCACCTGTCAACCTCTCTGCCGATATCGTGAAAAGTAGATATATGCGGCCGTGTTGACGAGTATAACCTGTCGCATTCGCCTCAAGTCCGATCCAGATTATTCATGCAAGGTGTCATGTAGAATGCAACGGAAGTGAATTGTGTGCTGCAAGATACTTCCAGTCGGGACGTATATATATTTACCGGGGAGCTTGTGTAGTTGTTGCGGATGTATCTGAAGATACACTGCAAATCCTGCGCTTGGTGTCCATCAGGATTTGATGAAGTGGTCAATTGATTGTGGTTTGTCCTGTGAATAGAGTTAAGCTTCGTTTGACGAGGGATTCAAGTGTATTTTATCGGAATCGTGTTGTCACGGAAGAATCGTGCAGCAGCTTTGCGAATCCGTTGCCTAGAGGATCTCAATTGGAACTGTATCGAAGAAGTGCTGGCGAAATTCGGAGGAGGATCTCTGATTTGGGAGCGACCCTGGGCTGTCGTTATCCGCACTAGTTCTACGCCTAATTAGATAAGTATCCGTGATTATGTATCGAAGAATTTGGTTCTTTGGGTGATTTAATTTCCAGGTGGCAATTCGTACCTGGCGTAGGCCCGATACCTTCCAACTTGATTGTTGGCATGACGCTGTTTGGCGGTATTATCGGCCGTCCCATGGGGAATGAGTAGGAAATCGAGCGTAGTCTCGCGATGTGGCTTGTTGCGGTCTCGAATATAGATATCCATGTACCTATAGATATATCACGTAAGTTTTTTACTAACGTTCGAAGAACATTAGTATTAAAATCGCTTCGGCCAAAAATTCATATTTCCATATACAGTGGTGGACAAAAGTTTTCACACATAGCCATTTGTTAACTAAAACAAGTATTAAAACAAAGCCAACAGATAATATGCATTTCATTATTTTGGGATAACAATTATTTATTCTAAAGCTATTATATACCTTAAAAATTAATTTAAGAAAATATTTCAAGACTCTGGAAAATAACAAAATATTTCAAATTACACGTTTTTGCCCGGACAAAAGTTTTCACACAGTTTGTGATATTACGTTAATAATAGTCATTTTTGTGTATTAAATATATCGTTAGAAGTCCTTTCTATTTAATCACTTCATTTAATCTCCTAGGCATCGACAACAAAAGTTTTTTTGTATAATCTGCCGTTAAACTTTTGCCATTCTAATTGAAGCATTTCCTTTAAATGTGTCTTGCTGAAAATTGTATGTTTCCGCAAGCGTCGTTTCTAATTCTTCCCACAGATGCTCAATTGGATTGAGGTCCGGTGACTGTGGGGAGTCGGTTAAGTATGAGATACATTATAAGCAACCCACATTTTAACATTATGAGCCGTATGTTTCGGATCGTTATCATGCTGGAAATAAAATTGATCATCTAGGTCCAACTTTTCGGCACTTTTTTTCAAATTTTCCCTTAGAATATTTAAGTAAAGTTTTTGATCCATCGTTGCTCAATGAATACAAGCTCGCCAACACTTGAAGCAGCCATACAGCCCCAAACATAACTCCTCCACCACCATGTTTGACTGTACTAGTAATGTTCTTTGCATTTAACTTTGTGTTGAGTTTTCTCCATACCAGGGTTCTACCGTCAGACTGAAATATATTATATTTACTCTCGTCAGAGAATAATACATTATTCCAGAAACCTTCAGGCTTCTTTATGAAATCTTTCGCGAATCGCAATCTCTTTTTACTAATTTTCGAAGAAAAGTAGTATTAAACTCGTTTCGCTGAAAATTCATATTGCTTTATGTATATATATATATATTATATGTATATATATATATATATATTATATATATATATATATATATATATATATAATATATATATATATATATATATATATATATATATATATATATATAATATATATATATATATATATA
>CANBKX010000595.1:0-19044 GCA_947369275.1 Nemotelus nigrinus | reverse complement strand
ATACACACAAGTACATGCAATTTGCAGAGATGTAATGAAACGGTATGATATGGCCCTCCCCACCCACCAGACACAAAGTTCTCAGGCTAGAATTGTAATGGTGCAGTTGACCGTGAAAGGATACAAGCCATTAGTCCGTGCAGCTTGTCCGTAACTTTCCAATGGTCAGTCACTTATTTGGCAAGCGTTTCTCTAATCTAGGAGCCATCCAAGGGAAAACAAGCACATTCAATCAATTTAATTTGATTTTCATTTTAATATGCACAAAACACCTCCTGTATTCGTTTTTCACTATGATAGGACCAACTAATCCGGTTGCCATCTATATAACTTTTAATCGATCGATGCCTGATACCAAACTTTTCCTGGCTAATCTTAAACAGTCGGTTTTCCACTTGGCCTCACTGAAGCATGAATTTATCGAAAATTTTATTAAGAAATGATAAAAAAAATGTTACGTCTATTAAACATGCACCCACTAGGGGGTCAACCTCTTCGGTAAGTCTGAAAATGAGTCACAACCTCGGTAGGGTTGAAGTGCAGTCACGAGGAGAGCTTCAGCACAGCCGGAGAAGCCAACTGGCGAACCAAAAAAGATCTGAACATTTTTAGTGCTACTTTCCGTTTTTTCCGGCGGATTTCATTTTACCGTATCTTGGAAACTAGGCGCTTTTTCTTATATTTGTATGGAAATTTCGCCCGAAACAACTCAGAAAGTTCCTCGAATTCATGCTAGACCAAAAAAAAATTTTTTTTCCAAAAATTGACGTTTTTGCCTAATTTCCCCTATCAAAAAATGTTTCGCCCATAAAATATCACTATTGTACTACCCGACCAATTTCAATCATCGAAAGCGCCGCAAAGTTAGTTTTTTGCTTAACTATGGCTAAAAAACCCCTTACTCCCCTACAAAACCATAATGTTTGTATCACAGCAATAGGTCTTGGCCCGTTATATCCGAAACCACTCTAACCCAAAATTGGCCGATTTCAGCTACTATTGCCGTATCTTCGAAACCAGGCCACGTTTTCCTAGACTTGTATGGAAATTTCACCCGAAACAACTCCGAAAGGTCCCTGAATTCATGCAAAACCAAAAAAAAAATTTTTTTTTTCAAATATGGACGTTTTTGCCCAAATTCCCCTATCAAAAATTTTTCGCCCTTAATATATCACTTTAAATTCCCCGACCACTTTCAATCATTGAAAGCTCCGTCAAGGCAGTTTTTGCCAAACTATGGCCAAAAAACCCTTTACTCCCTTACAAAACCGAAATTTTTGCATCACAGCAATAAGTCTTGTCCCGTTATGTCCCAAATCACTCTAACCCAAAATTGGCCGATTTTGTCCGATTTCAGCTACTTTTGCCCTAAAAACCTAAACCTTAAGTCCCAATATACTCGCAGGCAAGAAAATACTCTATACAAACATACGCGATACGAAAATACCTGCAAGTTCCAAAATACTCGATACGAGTATATACTAGGCTTGGGACATCGACATCGATGTTTCAAAAACATCGATGTATCGAACGGAAACACCTCGATGTTTAACATCGATGTTAACTTTTCGATATTATTTTGACATCGATGTTTTCCTTTCGATGTTTACTGTTCACTCCCGGTGTTATTTAGCTATTCCATATTTCATTCCATTGTCATTCTCAGTTTTGGTTGCCAGCTTGTCTTTTGAGTTCATGCAGTGAGATCGTAGAAATGAAGTGGACATCGATGGTATAACTTTCCACCATTAGCCCCTTCGATTCTCTCGCAATCAAACCACGTTTAAGCAGTTATACCCTTGATTGTCAAATTGCAGAACGATTGTTTTCAAAGGCAAGCAATATTATAGCATCTGATCGGAGTAGGCTATTAGGGAGCTGTGCAAATAAATTGGCACTCATGTCATCATTGCATTGCCCAATTATTTCTTTTAGATTAGATTATTTTATATTAGAAAGATTTTTAATATGTTGTACTTTATTGTTTTAACAACAAGTTTCATTTATTTATTTTTTGTAGTTTTAGCATATATATGTATTGAGGTCCAAATAATTTTAGTGTATGAATATTATGTGCATATTGTATCAAGTTTGAATTAATTAATTTTATGAATATTTTTCCCATTAATATTTTTTTTTTTAATTGATAGAAGTATATGCAAAATATAAAACAAAGGCATTATTTCAATTCATTTTTGCATTATATTATAATAACTAGTGTTAATAAAGAACCAACATTAATTTCCGTCGATACATCGATGTTTTTTTGGCGATATATCGTTAACATCGATGTTGGACGATTTCGATGTATAAAACATCGAACATGGATGTTGAGTTGTCAATGTCTCAACCCTAGTATATACTCGTATAGTTCCAAAAACTCTAGCGCACCTGAACCGCTAGAAACACTAATGTTCGAAGAACAGTAGAAGAATCGTGCAGGTTTTGAGTGCATATTCCACCACATGAGCTGCTTATTACGGCCAAACTGTCTCAAATGGAACGTTTTACTTTGGTCTCAAGAATGCATTATAACTCATATGTTAGAAGGTTTCAGATATTACCACTGGCATGAAATTCAACGTTTATGGGAGCAAAACAAGGTTAATCATATTCTTTATCAGTTGCTTATTTCACAAAATTTTGAAAGCAGCATCTCATATAACATCAATGAAGAAAATGCTCAGTGCCTGCAGCACTGTAATTGAAGTTGGTGTTTGAGGCTGCGATCCGAAAAATTTCCAGAACTTTGGGAATTGAAACATCGGTTATTTATTTTCATTGTAAATTTTTCCGGTATGAATACTAACTGTAAGCATTTATTGATACAAAAGTAGCACAACCGACTCGTGCTGGCAACCTTTCGCCACTATCAAAGCCAAGAGTATATCACATCTGCTTCACGTTGTTATATTACATTCGAAGTTATAGAAGTATAAAGAAATTTAGGGTCACCTGCAGCAAGTTTTTTCAAATATTCAAATACTTAATATTTGCTGTTTATTGTCACTGCAATATCATTACCAATTGAAAATTCTACGATAAAACCGCTTAATAAAGATATTGCAAAAAAGCACAAAACCAACACTAGCTGGCAACCCTATCGCGAAGAATGTTTATAATAGGTTCCGTCAATTGTATGAAATTCGTATTGATTTCATGGCTGCACTGGAAGTTATAGGGCAAAAAGTTTTATTTTTCTGATCGAATTTTCAAAACCAAAGACACAAAAATTACCATAGCTGGCAGCACCAATCAAATTTTTCAACCAAATTTCTATCAAACAGAGTTTAGAGTAAAGTTCAGCTACTGTGTCAATTTCATGAAAATCTGGTAACTTCTTCACATTTCATAGGGCAAAAAGCAGTTTTTTTCCTTTGTAATTTTTCAAGATGGCGCCACTGGCATAGAGTTGCCAACAATTCAAAATCGCTTCTACCAGATCTGGTCCTACTTAAGTCCAATGCATCCTGTAAGTTTCAATTGTATCTGATTATTGATTCGTGAGTTCCCGTGAACAGAAATTTTTGATGCTAAAAATATAAGTAATCTGTGAGAGAAATTTCCAAAGTTTCACTTTGAACGTGTAGATAAAGCATGAAATTTGAACACATATTGGTTTTATTGTAAGAAGCGGACATTTTTTCGGATATTCGTTGGTTTGAATATATTCACATCCAAATTTTTGTTTTTTCAAATTTAAGACACCAAAATTATCATAGCTGGCAGCTCTAACCGAACTTTTCAACCAAATTTCTACCAAACGTGGTTTCAAGGTCCAGCTACTGTGTAAGTTTTGTTAAAATCGAACGATTCAATCAGAATTTATAGGGCAAAAAGCAGTTATCTTTTTTAGTGATTTTTCAAGATGGCACCACTGGCACAGCAACGCCCGAATTTCAAAATCACTTCTATCAGACCTGGTCCTATTTAAGACCAATACATTCTGCAAATTTCAATTAATTCTGCTTATCGGATCGTGAGTTTCCGTGAACAGAAATTTTTGATGCTAAAAATATAGGTAAATTGGGCAAGGGTTACCAGGCGTGCCCGTTATACCATATCAAATTTTATTTTTTGTCTATGTAAACAAAGTACAAGATTTACATATGAGTGGCTTTATTTTGAAGAAGCGGCATTTTTTCAAGAGAGACGATGATTTGGAGGTTTTCACTTTCAGTGCCTTCATTAGCTACAGGGTTGCCAGCACGCTCATTAAAAGCTACACAAATCTACAACTAAATAATAAAAATATGCCATGAAAATTTCGTAATGATTAAATAGCTTTGTCAAAAGTTATCGCAATTTAAAAATTTTCAAGTTTTCCCGTTCTCTTTTTAGGCACTCAGCGCACACATGGGGTTAAAAAATTCCAAAAAATTATCCGATTCACATGTAAAACACATTCGGAATTTATTTCGTAGACTTTATTTTTGCAAAAATTATTTGTGTACGGAATAATAGGTATATTAAAAATATCACTTAAATGGCCGCCGGCGCCAAAGGGTTAAAGATTATTACTTTTTTGCGAGACCTTGCACTATTTTGCAAATACACCAATGTGTCCTGAAAATTTCAGCTCAATCGGATGGTGCATTCCTGAGATTTTTTCACTGACATTTTTTGATGGAAATTTATATATATATATATATATATATATATATATATATATACATATATATATATATATATATATATATATATATATATATATACACTATATATATATATATATATATATATATATATATATATATATATATATATATATATATATATATATATATATATATATATATATATATATATATATATATATATATATATATATATATATATATATATATATATATATATATATATATATATATATATATATATATATATATATATATATATATATATATATATATATATATATATATAGAAATATGAATTTTTGAGTGATTTTAATACTAATGTTAATACTAAAAGTGATTTTAATACTAATGTTCTTCTTCGCACATTAGTAAAAACTTGCAAGTATTTTGGAACGAAACGAGTATATAAATTTTATTTCTCGCGGACTTTGAGTATAAAAAAATAAAACACGACTTTCGAATTTAACTTAAAAACGTGCTTTCTTACTTTACTCACTTTTACAATTTCAATTCGCGCACTTGAATCGACAAGCACCCCAAAAGCAGCCTCACTTTGGGTTCCCGGGATTATGGCTTGGCCCATGCTTGATAACCGCGGATAGATCAATCGAACCGATAGAATGTAATCCGCCGATATTTATGTGAAATAAAATGATGATCTGTTGCAATAATTAGTTCATGCTAATTGTTGCAACAGCAAAATCAATAGGTGCACATATGACACCTGTACAGTTGCGATCTATTTTGCATAAAGAAAAAATGCGCGTGGCGGAAATGCTTGAAGTGCAATATGATGCTTGAACTAAGTAAATGTATGTAAAGGCGCATACACATACAACCAACAAACGACCAACGAACGGCAAATGACAGTTTGATCGAATGTTGGTCTTTGGCCTTGGTGTTGGTTCTGCCGTCTACACAGGAATAAATTGGCACCAATGGCTTGGAGCCAAGGCATTGGATGCGGTTCGGGCTTAGTGGCATTGTACACCTAGTGATTGACAGCGATTAAATTGGGGTTGTAAAGTATAACGCATTTATGGTAGTAGAACGCATTTCGACACCGTACACTATATTTGACAACGTGCAAAAAACATAGTCTAGCTCACCACACTACTCGGTATTAATGACAACCAACACGACCAACCGTCCACACTACAACGGAGTCCCAAGGCCAATACATCGCCAACGCTTTGAAGTAACCGCCAGCAGAGCAAACAGCAACCAAGGCCAACGCCAAGGTTGGATCTTCGTACACACTAAGCGAATTCGAGCCAACGAATGGCTTGGCCGTTGGTCTTGGCCCTATGTGTACGCGGCTTAACAGAAAAAACGCGCATGGCGGAAGCGCTTATGAATGTAATATGAGGTTTAGTTTAATTGGGTTTAGTGAAGCTCAAATAATGGAGGGTCAATGGACCGTACTATACACCCCCACCTTTTGATTGAGGCTCCGACGAAATAATGACCTTATGGCGTTGTCGATTCATGTGTACATACAATGTTATTAACAATGTTATTATAATAATAATTATCATGATATCTGTACTTATGCTTATAATATTGGTACTATCTGTTTTAACTAAAATTGTATCAATGTTATTTTCACTACTGATTTGTTTCAGATACAATTCTTCAATTTTTATGTCGTTCATATTATTATTTTCTTTAATAGCTTTGATAAATTTTGGCAAAATTATTTTGTCATGTACTTTAAGATAATGGTTAGAAAATGTTTTGTTCATAGCTTTCATTTGACAATCTTTGAATTTTACGATGAAGGTTCCTTTAATTTTCATATTTTCTGTATAACAATTAAGTTCTATTTTTCCATAAAAATTTTTGAAAACTACTACTCCGGGTATAATTTGTCTGATTTCTTGTTGTTCTGATGCTTTTGTCTGACATGAGCTTTTTCCGGGTTGTATAATGCTTTTTATACATTTATCATATATTTCTTCTAAGTTATCTCTAAGCTAGTCTTTAATATTAACGTTGTATATCTTATGGCTAGGACTTACTAAGATGGTGTCAAAGTTTAATAACAACGACCTATTTTGGATGGTTGGGATTGGTTCAAGAGTGCTTTTTGTCAAGCTATCCTGAGAATATTTTGGTATTGCCAAAGTTATTACAAAATTTTAACATGCAATGAAACAGAAGTTTTTATGTTTGAATATGCCTCGAATTCGTCTTTAAGGTCGAGTTCTGTCTTAGTTAGAATGTCCTTAGTAACTAGACCTATTTTACTAGAAAGTATGGTATGTTCAATGTCCGTTATGTGGTTTCTCAGTAAGGAAATGTCGTTATCGATTTGGTATATTTGTTGAATGAAGTTAATTTCGTCTTCTAGTCTTGCTAGGCCATTTTGACTTATATCTTTGAATTTATTTAGATAATTCACTATAATGAATTGTTGCGTATATATGTGATTGGCTATATTTTTAATTTGGGAGGATAAAATATTATTTGCGAATGTTTTTTTATTTATACTGTTAATTAAATTTCCTTCTTTTTCCTTCATTGTTTAGATTACACTTTCAATATTTGTCCTATCATCATTGTCCATAGTTCCGATGACGTATTTCAGTCCTTTACCTAAGAAGTGTATTAGTCCACGTTTCTGTCGGGTATGGGGAGTTAAGTTATTTACCTTTGTTTCCTTCCATTAATGCAAGGTTTCTGTAAACAGTTTCTAGTATTGTTTTGGATTCCGCTGTAGATGTTGAAAGAGTGTTGATGTTTTTTCGAATAATTTTGAGTGTTTGTTCATATTCTGATGTGTTGACAATGTGGTGCACCTTGTAGTAATAGTCGACCGGCTTAACTTCGTCCATTTTCATGGGTATGTAGCCACTATTGTTGTTCAAGTCTTCAATGTAAATTGTTTGAGCTCTTATTATGGTCCACATTTGCGAATATAAGTATGGTAACATTTCCGTAAAGGTGATTAGGTGTTATTAGCAGAAGAATGAGAAGTTGAAGGGATATTTTTCTTTTTCTTTTGGTCTTTGATGTTATAGTGGGATTATTTATATCTCGATACTTCTTTTTCTTTTTAATATGAGAACGAAAACATTTGTTTTGGTTTTCTATATCTACTATGTGGTCATCATCTGTTTTATGAGAGTTAATTTTCCTATACTTAGAGTGAGGTTTTCCTCCTCTGGTTTCTTAATAAAATTTTTGCCTGTTTCAGTTTCGTAGTTTGTTCGATTTTCGTTGAGTTTGTTTATGATTTTTTGTTTCTTTTGCAACATCAAATCATATATATTTCTATATTCATCTTGTGGGATCTTCCCATTAATGAAGTCGATAGGTCTTTTGTTTGTTGTAGAATGTATTGTATTATTGTAAAATGTAATTATTTTTTGGATTTTTTCTTCTACTGTACCTTGGTTATTTACAGCGTCATGTTTCAAAAGTCGGATATGTTCATTTATAGTATTATGCAGGCGCTTTACTTCTGCATTGGATGTGTGATTACTATTCGATGTGTAGTGAATTTGTACGTTTTCTTTTGAGAGGAAATCTCTTAAAGGAATTGCCTTAAATCCTAATTCGTTATCTACTATGATTTTCTTTACACTGCCAAATTGACTGAAATAATATGCTTAGGCTCTTTTGAACTCAGTCCATGTTCTACCTAGGATTTTAAATGCAAATGCGTGTTTCGAAAACTTATCAGATATTGTTAGAAATAGAAGTTTTTCTAAAGTATAGAACACATCTACATGGATTATTTCTCCAGGCTTTTGTGTAGTTTTTGTGGTTTTATATAAAGATTTAGGTAGATTTCGAACGTAATTTTCGGAGTTCCAAACATCGCAATTATTTGTAAATTTTGTGACTCTATCTATCAGTTTAGGACTATAATACTTTAGTTTGAGTTTTTTTGAGACTTCTTCTATTCCTCTATGATTATTGTGTAAATGTTCCTCTTCAATTATTTGAGCTAATTTTTCTTCATCTGTTATATCTTCTAGTAAAACACTACATCTTATAATTTTAAATTTGCTATTACTCGAGAAATTAGTTTTGAATGTTGAGCAAAGAGTTTGAAAGTAATCGTCGTTTTCTATAAGAATTGCATTGAGGCTATTTGGGTTAAAATGGTTTTTCAATATTGTTATAAAATCGTGCTCGTCTAGATGCTTGGCACTAATTATTGTCCTATTTTTATCAAATATTTTATCGTTTTTTATTCTAAGCGATCCTGAATTAGATTTATTTATAACTATTTGGTTTTTAAATATATTAATGCATGACTTACTAGTAGGGATGTCATAGCTGCTTTGCGCTAAATTTACTTCCGGTTTAGGGATTCTGGATAGGGTATCTGCATTTATATTTTTCGCACCTTCTTTGTATTTTACAGTATAATCGAATTCAGAGAGTTTTAGTCGCCATCTAACAAGTTTAGAATTTGGTTCTTTGATGAAAAAAAGCCAAGTTAGTGGTCTATGGTCCGTTTCAATAAGGAATTTTCTACCAAACAGATAGAGTCGGAAGTATTTCGTAGTCCAGACAATTGTTAGGAGTTCTTTCTCTATGGTACTATAATTTATCTCATGCTCGTTCAAGGTACAACTAGCATAACTGATTGGACGTCCTTCTTGTGACAGGGCTGCACCAAGAGCAAAGTTGCTAGCGTAAGTTGTCAAGACGAAAGTTTTATTAAAATCAGGGTATGCTGAAATTGGTTCATTAATTAAAAGATTTTTCAAGGTTTCAAAAGCATGAATATACTCAGGGTCTGAAATGTTTAATTTTGCATCCTTTTTAAGATATTTGGTCATTGGTTTGGCTATCCGGGAATAATCCTTGATAAATTTTCTATAATAGCCGGTGAGGCCAAGGAACTGTTTTATTTCTTTTGCGTTTTTAGGAACAGGGAATTTTTGCACGCATTTGACTTTCCGTGGATCAGGTTTAATACCGTCGTTTGTAACTATGTGTCCAAGAAATCCTGTTTCTCTCTTGAGAAACTCAGATTTGTCCTACTGAACTTTTAAGTTGGTTTCTCTAAATCTCCTGAATATTTTTGTGATGGAATCTAAGTGTTCTTGTAAGGATGTACAAAATATTATAACGTCGTCTAGATATACCAAGCATATTTTGCTGATGTAATCGGAGAGGATGTTGTTCATAAAGCGTTGGAAGGTAGCAGGAGCCGTCTTCAATCCAAATGGCATTCGAAGGAATTCATAGTGTCCGCCTTCTACACTGAATGCAGTTTTATGAATGTCTTTTTCCATTATTTCTATTTGATAGTATCCTTTCGCTAAGTCTAGCGTTGTGAATTATTGGCATCGTCCAAGCTTCTCTAAGATCTCGTCGATGTTAGGAATAGGATACTTGTCGTCGACCGTGACTTCGTTTAGTTTCCGGTAATCGATGACAAGCCTCCATTTGGGTTTTCCGCTTGCGTCCAGTTTCTTCGGTACTATCCAAACTGGCGCTGAATAAGGAGATTTGCTTGGTCTAATGATATTTTTTTTAACGTTTCTTGTATTTGATTCTGTACTTCATCCTTATGAATGTACGGGTACCTATACGTTTTCGCAGCTACGGGTATGTCGTTTGTGGTCCGAGTTTCATGCTTTATTGCATTTGTGAATGAAAAGTCCGATTCTTCGTTATAAAATATATCAGAAAATTTTTTAATAATTGGTACAAGTTTTTGTTTTTCCTCCAAATTGAGATGGTCAGTTCTAATCTGATTCATAAATGGTATTCTACTCTCTGGTTTGTTTTCTATAATGTTAAAGTTTTCGTGGATAACAGGAATAGTTTCTTGTGTTCCGAATTTAACTTTGACAGGACGATCGCCCAGTATCTTTACCGAAGCGAACATTTTTGAGTCCTGTGCGTCGTAGATGCCTTTCTCAAGACAAACATTTCCATCTTCGGAAATCTTGCCCGGGAAATATATCAGACCATTATTTTGTTGTACAGGTACGGATACTTCATAGCATCCTTCCGTGTTGAAAAGGCAATATTGGTCCTTTTCATCTGTTTCGAAGAGGATTGGGACCTTTTTATCGCCAGCATGTAATATTTGGTTTTCATAATCGATTATTGTATTAAGTTGTTTTAAGACGTTATTTCCAAGTATACCGTCATATTGGTCATGAAATTGACAGACGAGTTATTCTTTATTTTTGTTTGTATCTCCTAGGTCTTCAAAGAGAGGGATTCTAACCATTTCGCGGATATCGATAGTATGTTGTAAAGTTTTCAAGTTTTTATTAGGAACATCAATTTTCCATTTTGGATGGCAAAGACCAGGATTTATTACTGAGTGGGTTGCACCAGTATCTGTAATAAATTTCAGTGGCTTAGATGTCGTTTTTATAACTATATATGGTAGTCTCCTTCCGAGGCAGGCAACTGAAAATTTTCTATCACTTCATTTTTATTAATATCCATGGGCTCTGGAGTCGGTTGTCGATTAAAATGATTAATATTGTTAGGGTTAGGATTATTTAAGAAGTCATTTTGAAACGTTCTATTGCAGTCATGATAAATTGATAAATGGTTGTTGTCATACTGTCCTTGATTATCATGGTTTCGTCTATGATTATACTTTTGTTTGTTTCCGTTATTGTTCTGATCAAAGGGACTATAGTGTGCATATCCTGCAGTAAAGAGTATGTCCATAGCTGATTCTAGAGTATCAGTGTTTCTACAAAATAGAATAGTTTTCATTGGTTCGGGAATTTTATTCTTGAAAATGTTAAGGGCTGTTCTCATGTTGTTGCGCGTACATTCTTTCGTTGCGTTCCCTGTGCTCAACACAACTAGAGTCTTATTATTAAGCCTTCTTAATTTACCTTTAATATCGTTATAGAATTCTAATGCGTTAGTTTTGAAAGTTGCGCCTCGCAAATTGTCGTAGAGTTTGTCTATATTTATTTATTTATTTATTTATTTACTATTAATATTATTCAACAGATAAAATCCAATTACTGAATATGGCAAATACAAATAATTCACTAACGAAAGAAGTAAGAAATGAACAAAATAATAATGAAATGATAATGATACAAAATAAAGAATAATAATAAAACAAAATCGAAGTGAAAAAGTACAAATAATTCAAAATAAGAAAAATAGAGAAAAAAAAGAAAAGGAAAAAAGACTACATTGAACTAGTAGTAAGCAAATCATTATGTTTAAGAAAAGTTTTAAATGCATATAATGTCGGGGGTAGAGGACTAAACTGTAGATCATTATGTTGCCTCAGTAATCGCAACAGCGGAGAATAAAAAAAGATATCAGTTCGCGCAAATGGCACACTAAACTCAAACGAAGAGCGGGTGCCATGCACTGCAACACGGACAGAAACGTGGCTGCTGATATCTGAATCTACCAACTTATGAAATAATTTGAAGAGTCACTCCGCGATTTGAGGGAAGGGAGATGAAGGAACGATAGACGATCACTATAAGGACGATAAGGAAGCTGAAATTTATAAAACAGGGTGCGAGTAAATCTGCGTTGAACCGACTCCAACGCAGTATTTAAGTAGACAAAACGAGGACACCAAACTTGACAGCAATATTCAAGGATACTACGTACAAAGGAGAGGAAAAGGTGTACACAGGTGGAAATATTAACGAAAACTTTAGAGGATATAATAATAAAACCGGATAGTTTAGAGGCCCTGGTGGTAATATAAGAAATATGCTTATCAAATTTGAGCTTAGAATCAAATATTACGCCAAGATCACTAAAATTATCAACGACATTAAGAGGAAAGCCACAAACAGAGTAGGAGAATATCAAAGGTGAAATTTTCAATGAGAAAGACATTATGTGACATTTCACGATGTTCAAAGTGAGAGCATTGGAAGCGCACCAAGTCTGTAGGCTGTTGAGATCGTTTTGTAAAACCATACAGTCATATTGTGACTCAATCACTCAAAACATCTTGAAATCGTCGGCATACAAGAGACAAGAAGAATGGATTAAAGGAAGGAGATCGTTCATGAACAAAAGAAAGAGAAGAGGACCAAGGATAGATCCCTGCGGAACACCTGATGCAGGATAAAAAGGAATTGAAGAGGAGGAATTAACAGTTACAATACAGATACGGTCGAGGATGTAAAAGTTGAACCAGGAAAGAAGAGAACCAGCAATGCCATCGTACCTTAGCTTTTGAAGAAGGAGGCTATGGTTGACGGAGTCAAAGGCTTTGGAAAAGTCAGTATAAAGTACATCAACCTGCTTTTGATGGTCAAGAGCGGATGCAACCGTGTGTGTGAAGGAGAGAAGGTTGGTTAAAGTGGATTTACCTTTGACAAAACCATGCTGCTCATGAGCGAGAGTAGGCTGGATAAAGGAGTAGACCCGCTTGTAAACCACTTTTTCAAGGATCTTGCTAAAGCAAGGAAGAAGGGAAATGGGACGATTGTTTGAGACGCATGTACGATCACCGGCTTTATGTTTAAGAAAGATGTTGGCAATTTTCCAGCGAGAAGGAAAAGAGCCAGAAGATATACTTAAGTTGAACAAGATAGAAAGAGGGACGCACAGAGATGATGAAAGAGATTCAGCCAGGATATTTGGAATACCGTCGGAACCACTAGCGGTATTGTCATCGATATCGTTCAACAGAAGTTCAATTTCAAGAGGGTTCGTTCGAAATGAGTGCAATTCAGGAGAGGATGTGGAGGGAAGATTTGAGGAATTAGAAGAGGATTGTTGTGAGAAAAAAGTGGAAAAGTAAGAAACAAAAAGCTCACACACTTCTGGTGGATTGGAGGCAGCTGTATCACCCAAGTGCATACCATTGGGGATACTAGGACTATTTTTCAAGGAACGGATGAATGAACAAAAGGATTTCGGGTAATTGGTTCTAGTTGATGCTTCAACGACAGCAATGTAGGAGCGCATCGCCTGCCTGACAACTTCTTTCACTTTAGAGCGAAGATCCTTATACAAAAGAAGGTCAACAGGTGAACCTGATCTTTTATATAAGTAATGAACTGCATTTCTGGCTTCAAGTGCGATTGAAACTTCACTGCTGAGCCATGGAGCATCGTTCGGTTTATTAGGACGATTAGTTGGTGTGAATAGTGGAATAAGGTGAGACAGGAAGTTATATAACTTGCACAAAGCATCATCAACGCCAAGGCCCCGAAAAGAAGAAAACCAGTTAGTTCTATTTATTTCAATTGCCATGCCGGTGAAATCAGCCCTGCGAAAGTTGAAATGTAATAAGGATGGGACTTTATTCCTCATAGAACGAATATTAGAAATTTCCAGAATATGATATGGTGATGAGAATCAGGAGGAACATAAATAAAGAGGGCAGCGCTTAAAGAAAGTGATGATTTTTGGATATTGGACAAAGCGAGATCCAGAATTCTATTGCTGGCATTTGGTATATTGTTGAGCTGAGAGAGGGAACAAAGTGAGAGAAGCGAAGACGTTATTAAAGAAGCACTACTAGTCGAGATGATAACCGAATAGTCAACATCCCAATCTAGAGTAGGGAGATTAAAATCACCACATAGCAGAACGTAAGCGGTGGGAAAATGACTGTTGAGGTAAGAAGCGAGTTCCGCCAGGAATTGTTCATAAATCGACAGAAGAAGGTTATAGGGGATATATATCGAAGCGACGACTAAGTTTTTGGCAGAAGACAAGGAAATACGCACAAAAATACACTCAACAGGAGGACAGAAAGGAGCATCACGACAGAGTGTTCCCTTGAGTGCCTTATTAATACCGATGAGAACACCTCCACCATCGGATTTACCACTATTCAAACGATCTCTGTCTTTACGGAAAACCGTGTGGTCAGGTAAGATTTTTGAATCGAAGATATCAGCAGTAAGCCAGGTTTCTGTCGTCCGAAGCTAAAGTGGCAGAGAGCCTGAACTCATTAGTTTTGGTCCTCAAACCGCGGACATTTTGATAGTAAAGTTTTAATCCTAAGTTCTGGAGCTCCTTGCTCCTTTCGGATGAAAATTCTTACAAGAAATTCTGGTGAATTCATTGACCAGAACACCAGGAGGCCAGAAGTCTTTTCGTAGAAGCTCGTTGATGCCAGCAGAGACGGTTATGCGGAAAGAAGACACTTCCTGGTTTGGTAAGTTGTCAGGCGTCAGTTTTTTGCAGACCAGAAGTGGTGGCATGTAGCCAAGCTTAGCAGCTGCAAATTGCTTAATCGTCTCGGCTGAAGTATTGTAGTCTATGCGGGATATGAAGACTTGCAGTGGTGGACTCACCACTTTAACGTGGGGAAGTGCACCATTTGGCCCAGAAGATTCGACATGCACACTGGGTCGAATTTGAGGAACTACATGCGTTGCTGTAACGTCGGTACGAGGTGCGGAAGCGGTGTGAATGTCCAATAGTAAAAACGGTGAGGTAGGAGGTCGATCGCGAGGCTGTTGCTGCAGCTGATGTTCATTAAAAATAGGTTGAGGCAATTGCAGTGAAAGTGATTGCGGATCTTGGGCACGAGATTTGCTCATGTTCGGAGTCGTTACTCCAGCAGGTGATTTTGGAGCATCAACTCTGTCAGTGATATCACCGAAATCAACAGACACAGCCATATCCAGCAGTGGTTGGAGGCGTTTTAGAGTAACATTGACTATCTCTTCAGAAGCAATAAGTGTTTTAGCAACATCTTCCAGACATTGTTTAGCAGCACGTAATTTACTCACATAATGCGCCATAGAAGATGAGCGGCAGCAACTGCAGAACCAATACAGCCCAGCAGTATCGTTAAGCGCGTCCCCGATACGTCCCGAGAGGCCCACGCAATCAACGTGAAAAGTTTTTCCGCAGAAACCCGAACAGATCACATAAGCTACATTATCGGATTCAGTGGCGCGAGGAGTAGCACTGCACTGGATCATTGTAAAGCGATAATTCAGCGATTCGAACTCAACGAAAATAAATAATAAATACAACAGATGCGAATTTCGACCGCAAGATGTCAAGTTAATGGTTCGGAGCTTGGGTGTAGCGGAGACCCAAATCGACAATGGGTAAATGTCACAATTACACACCGAACTACGTAAAGTAGTTCCACAGAGCACTAGGTGGAGTTAAATCAATAGTCGAATACGCGAACCAGTTGATTGTCACTGTCGATAACACAGCGTAGATTTAAAGCGGTTAATTAGCAGTGTTGTTTACAAATAAATCTTGAGAATAAGATTATCAGAGAAAGCACTGAATCGACACTCAGGAAAACTGCGTAATGGCGCGAAAAGTATGCGAAATAAAACAATCTATCGCAGTAAAGCGCGCAAAAGAAAAGATGGTAAAAAGCAATTACCAACAGTAAATTTGCAGAGTAGTTCACGGATAAATCTTAAGAATAAGATTATCGCGGAGACACTGAACTGACACTCAGGAAAACTTTGTAATGGCGGAAAAAGTATTATCAAGAACACAATCAGTGCAAAGCGCGAAGAGGAAATGACGGAATTATTTAAGCAAAGCAAAAAGAAAGGCGGAGCAAAGGTACACAATAAGGACACTTGCCAAACTTTCAATATGTTTGTTTGTTTATTTAGACGATCCCCAAAGTTATTTTGAAGGACTTGCTTAATGTCCTGCCAAAAGGTAACGTGACAGTTTATTTCGATAGTTTCCCTAGCCCGGCCCTTCAATTTACTTTTAATGATATCAATAAATAAGAGTTGTGACGCATCATTGAAGGCTTGGAGCATAGGACTTACTCTTTCCACGAGGGCTATAAATGCTTGGAGATTCTCGGGTTTGCCATCAAACTCGGGAAGGTTATTTAAGTATTTTAGGGGGTCTATCGGTATAGCTGGGGTGGCTTCAGCGTTTGCCATTTTGAAAAATTATTCTTCAACCTAATCCAAAACTAACCTTACAATTATTTAACAGCGTTTTATTTATTTTTGTATGTTTTCTTTTTTTCCTTGTTATATTAATGAGTTTTCGTATGCTACCAAATTCAATGAAATAAGGTTAAAATAAATTTCGAAATAGAATTCAATCTGATAATATATATTTTATATAATGTATTTGCTTTCCACTAATAAACTTTCGTATGCTACCAAATTTAATAAACTAAGATTAGGATTCAATCTAATAATATATACTTTATATAATATATTTTCTTTCTACTAATGAATTTCCGTACGTTAAAATAAATTCGAAATAGAATTCAATCTAATATTTTATCTGTGGCACTTGTATGTTTTATTTCACATAACACTTGTTAGGTTATTATTCAATTGAATACTTTTGTAATGATTTTATCACTGAAAAACTGTTATCACACAATCTTTTGTGTGTTCCAATGGTTTTGTTTAAAAGTCCTTCTCGGAATATTGTTTCCTCCTGGAACCAATTTTGTCCGCGTCGGGTACGAAAAAGAAAAAAAAATTTCCTCCTCTTGGGGGATAATTTTATACTTAATATTTTTCGCGAACGCGATGCAGATGCGCTATTAAGATTTAACAACCAAGCACTTCTGTACTAAGCGCATCCTACCGACTGCGCCAATTTTATTTCCCGCGGAGTTCGAGTATGAAAAAAAGTCTAGCGCATCAGAACCGCTAGAAAACTAATTTTCGAAGAAGTTGTCTTTGAGGGATTT
Organism: Nemotelus nigrinus; assembly: GCA_947369275.1. Classification (NCBI taxonomy): domain Eukaryota; kingdom Metazoa; phylum Arthropoda; class Insecta; order Diptera; family Stratiomyidae; genus Nemotelus; species Nemotelus nigrinus. The sequence goes on along the minus strand of CANBKX010000595.1, from coordinate 1,803 downwards.
AAAAATGTGTGAAGACGTTACACACTTCTTTCTAGTATCATATCAACCATTTGTTACTCAAAGGAACAAATATCATTTTCTGACAGCATTTCTTATTACACAAATGATGAAAATGCTCAGTGCTGGCAACATTTATCCAACACAGCAGCAATAAGTCTACCACTACATGCTCGTACTTAATCAGCCTATCCTTTGAATTTCGTTTTCATCGAAGGATATCATGGAAAGTTTCAGCGATTAAACTATGTCTGGGGTTGCCATCTGACAAATTTCCAAAACTCGGAAAATTTAAATATCGGTTGCTTATTTTCTTGTAAATGCTCTGCTTATGAATACAAAATGAAAGCATCTGTTTGTGCAATATTTACGAATTGTCTGGTGCTGGCAATCATGTGCTAGAACCAGAGCTGCTTCACGTTGTGTTGAACCCACCCTATGAATTTAGTTTCGATTGAATGGCTTGCGCTGTAATTTATAGGAGTGAATATAATTTTAGGGCTACCAACGTCCAAACTTTTAAAATTTTTGAAACGTAAAGATTTGTTGTTAATTGTCATTGCAGGATCATTCCCATTTGGAAATTTGATGACAACATCGCTCGATAAAGAAATAAAAATAAATTACGAAATTCATCATAGCTGGCAACCCTTTCACGATTTTTCAACGAAATTCCTACAAAGCTAGAAATGCAACAAGATCCACTTATCACGCGAATATCGTTTTGATATCATTGCTGCATCGGAAGTTATAGGGAAAAACCTTGATTGTCCTGAGCAAATTTACAATATTTAGGGGACAAAAATTGCCATATTTGGTGACCGTATACTAGTTTGTCAGCTAAATTTCTATGAAATTTATCTTAAAGTAAGGTTCACCTACTGCGTGAATTTTGTCAAAATCTGGTGGGTTACTCGGAAGCTATAGGCCAAAAACCAGTTTTTTTTTTAGTGATTTTTCCAAATGGCACCTCTGCCACAGTGTTGCCCGTATTTCTAAATCACTTCTATCAGATCTGGTCCTAACTAAAACCAACATATCCTGTAAATTTCATATTGATCACCTAAGCCGATCGTCAGTTCTCGTGAACAGATGTTTTGAGTGCTGAAAATAGAGGTAATTTGATCACGGGTTGCCGTTCTTGTTTACCGTGGAATTTTGAAAATGTTTATTTGACTTGGTGGAAAAAAGGCAAAATTTACCAATAATTTTTATTGATTTTCAAAAATCAATAATTTTTCAGGAGACTCGATGATTTGACTGATTTTTTTTTAGTAGCCTGCTGTAGCTACAGAGTTGCCCACACCATCTCAAAAGCCCATGTGTGTTAAATTTTAGTCTACATCAATACGCTCTAAAAGTTTCACGTTGATCCATTGCTTTTCTTAGAAGTAATGACAAATCGAAATTTGGAAAAAATCCTTGCCTACTTTTAGGCACTCAGTGCCTACACCAGATTCAAAATTTCAAATTTTTTATCATAAACAAACTAAAAACATAATAAGTTTTCATTCCTAGTAGTTTTTTTTAATAAAAATTTACACTGCTTGGAAATAAAGGATTACTTGAAAGTTCACTTAAATGCCCACCGACGCCAAAAGAATTATTATATCTGAACTCTAATCATGGACCCACCTGCTAAATACATCTATGTGCTCCAAAAATTTCAGCTCAATCATATCAGCCACTCCAGAGATTATCTCCCAAAATCATTTTGCTGATATATATATATATATATAAATATATATATATATATATATATATATATATATATATATATATATATATATATATATATATATATAT
>CANBKX010000594.1:5000-22745 GCA_947369275.1 Nemotelus nigrinus | reverse complement strand
TGCTCTTATTGTGTGCGAAAAATTGTTAGGTTTAACACACACACTCTCAGAATACTTGCAAAGCAAATCACTTGATCTAAGTAGAACTATGGCGCAAGTCGAGCTCATGGGCAAAAAAGTAACGGATATCAGGGCCAGTGCGGACCAGGAGTTCGCTAAACTTTACAAAAAAGCCTCAGACATTTGTGAGCCTTTAGGAGTAACGCCGCCGATTCAACGACGCAGTGGTACATCCAGATACCGCTCTAATCATTCCGCAGATACGCCTGAAGAATATAACAGACGAATCCTGTTCATACCGTACCTCGATGAACTCGGGTCTTCTCTGAGCGAAAGATTTTTATCGCACAAGAAAAAAATTATTGGACTCCAGTGTCTCGTACCAGCAAACGTGAATACTCGTAAGTTTACATTCGAAGATTTAAAGCCAGCAATAGAATTCTACAAAGATGATCTGAAACATTCAAATGAAGCTATTCTTCGAGGCGAATGGGATATGTGGTCGATCAGATGGACTCATGATCAGCAAGAGATTCCGAAGTGTGCAATTAGCGCACTGAAACTGTGCGATAATGAAGTCTTTCCAAACGTGCATATCCTGCTTACACCCGTAGCGACCCTTCCTGCCTCGACTGCATCTGTGGAGAGAAGTTTTTCAACCTTAAACCGCGTGAAGACTTATCTTCGTAACCGAACAAGTGAGGAGAGTCTTACAGGCTTGGCTCTCATGACTATACATCGGAATATACCAGTTAGTCCTGAATTCATTATTGACATGTTTGTTAAGAAGTCACGTAGAATAGTTTTGTTGTAGAGCTTGTTGCGTGAAACTCGTTGATGTGCTTTAAGTGTGATACTACAGTATTATTTAAAAGAAAAAATAAATATACTAGCAAAAATTGCCTATGTTTTGTAAAAGAAAACAACTTAGTCCAAATAATCTATAATCGTTTCTCTTTTCTAACAAAGGTTATTCGTATTCACAATATCATGTACCAGATAATCATCAGCTTTCCTTATATAATTTTTAGACAACTGCTCTCTCCCTCCTCTGGCGCCTGCGAAAAAAACCGTTTGAAGCTATCTCACCAGACTTCATTTGTCCTTTTACGTACAAAGTAAGCTTGAAAATAAATAACTTAGTTTCTAGTGAAAGCAATTAACTCTCCGAGACTTTTTTCTGAGGATCAGCTACAAAAATGCAGCTCTGGTCGGTATCTTATAATACGATGCAAAAATGATTGTCCATGTTTAGCCCAAACCTTTCGCCAGTAGTTGTACCCAACATAAGATGATTCGTACTTAAATACAACTTTGCTCCAATCACGTTCCAAATTCATCTTTGCCAGCTCAGTTTTATTTTCTATTTGTGCTGTCAGTAAGGGTTTAGCGTTTGTTTTTTGGGTTTTTTGTAATAAATTCTTGGAATGTCCATCTAATTATATGAAAACTCGAACACCTTTTCTTAGAACGTTTTCTTTTCTCACAGATCACTTTATCAACTCTTGTCGAAGTATCTCTAGTGCGGTCTCTACCTGGCTGATCATCCACATTCTCTTGTTCTTTATATTTTTTTATCCACTTCTTCACCAACGAAACACTTGCTTTCGTATATTTTGCTGTCTCTTTAATACTCATTTTATGACCTTTGTGATGAGTAACTAGATGTACAATTTCAAAACACTTCTTTTACACGGCGATCATGCTTCAAATATTTTTTTTTCACGAAAGTTCACAATACAATGAAAAAAACTCTAGCGCACCTGAACCGCTCGAAACACTTACGTTCGAAAAACAGTAGAAGAATCGTGCAGGTTTTGAGTGCATATTCCACCACATGCGCTGCTTATTACGGCCAAATTGTTTCAAATGCCACGTTTTACTTTTGTCTCAAGAATGCATTATAACTCATATGGTAGAAGGTTTCAGATATTACCACTGGCATGAATTTCAACGTTTATGAGAGCAAAACACGGGTTAATTATATTCATTATCAGTTGCTTATTTCACAAAATTTTGAAAACAGCATCTCATATAATATCAATGAAGAAAATGTTCAGTGCCTGAAGCACTGTAACTGAAGTTGGTGTTTTTGGCTGCGATCCGAAAAATTTGCAGAACTTTGGGAATTGAAACATCGGTTATTTATTTTCATTGTAAATGTTTCCGGTATGAATACTAACTGTAAGCATTTATTGATACAAAAGTAGCACAACCGACTCGTGCTGGCAACCTTTCGCCAGTATCAAAGCCAAGAATATATCACATCTGCTTCACGTTGTTATATAACATTTGAAGTTATAGGAGCATAAAGAAATTTAGGGTTACCTGCAGCGAGTTTTTTTCAAATAATCGAAAGCTTAATATTTGCTGTTTATTGTCACTTCCATATCATAACCAATTGAAAATTCTACGATAAAACCGCTTAATAAAGATATTGCAAACAAACACAAAACCAACAATAGCTGGCAACCCTATCATGGCTTTTCAACCAAATTTGGCTTGAATAATGTTTATAATAAGTTCCAGTAATTGTATGAAATTCGTATTGATTTCATGACTGCACTGGAAGTTATAGGGCAAAAAGTTTTATTTTCCTGAGCGAATTTTCAAAACCAAAGACACAAAAATTACCATAGCTCGCAGCACCAATCGAATTTTTCAACCAAATTTCTATCAAACAGAGTTTAAAGTAAGATTCAGCTACTGTGTCAATTTCATGAGAATCTGGTAACTTATTCACATTTCATAGGGCAAAAAACATTTTTTTTTCTTTATAATTTTTCAAGATGGCACCACTGGAACGGAGTTGCCTACAATTCAAAATCGCTTCTATCAGACCTGGCCCTACTTAAGTCCAATGCATTCTGTAAATTTCAATTCTATCTGATTATTGATTCGTGAGTTCCAGTGAACAGAAGTTTTTGAAGCAAAAAATATAGATTAACTGAGAGAGGGTTACCGTTCTTTTCTGACATGAAATTTCCAAAGTTTTACTTTGACTGTGTAGATAAAGCATAAGATTTGTATATAGATTGGTTTTATTGTAAAAACGGACATTTTTTAGGATATTTGGTGGTTTGAATGTTTTAACTTCCAAATTTTTTTTTTTTCATATTTAAGACACCAAAATTATCATAGCTGGCAGCTTCAACCGAATTTTTCAACCAAATTTCTACTAAACGTGGTTTGAAGTAAGCTGCAGCTACGGTGTGAATTTCGTCAAAATCGAACGATTCAATCATAATTTATAGGGCTAAAAGCAATTATCTTTTTTTGGGGTTTTTCAAGATGGCACCACTGGCACAGAATCACCCACATTTCAAAATCACTTCTATCAGACCTGGTCCTATTTAAGACCAATATATTTTGCAAATTTCAATAAATTCTGTTCATCGGATCGTGAGTTTCCGTGAACAGACGTTTTTGATGCTAAAAATATAGGTAACTTGGGCAAGGGTTGCCAGGCGTGCCCGTTATACCATATCAAATTTTTTTTACTAATGTTCGAAGAACAATAGTATTAAACTCGTTTCGCCGAAAATTCATATTTCTTTATATATATATATATATATATATATATATATATATATATATATATATATATATATATATATATATATATATATATATATATATATATATATATATATATATATATATATATATATATATATCAGCAAAATGATTAAGGGAGATAATCTCTGGAGTGGCCGATTCGATTGAGCTGAAATTTTCGAAGAACGTAGATGTATATAGTAGGTAGGTCCACGACTTTCTCAAATTCAGATATTCTAAACCTTTTGGCGGCGGCGAGCGTTTTAGTGAATTTTGAGGTACTCCTATATTTCCAAGCAGTGTAAAGTTTTGTTACAGAAAAGTATTGGAAATGAAAACTAATTGTGTTCTAAGCTCGTTTATGATAAAAAATTGGAAATTGTGAGCCGTGTGTGGGTGCAGGGTGCCTAAAAGTAGGCAAGGATTTTTTTTCAAATTTTGATTTGTCATTACTTCTAAGGAAAACGATGGATCATCGTGAAATTTGCAGAGCGTATTAATGTCGACTAAAGTTTATCACATGTGGATTTTTAGGATAGTGCGGGTAACCCTGTAGCTACGGCAGGCTCCTGAATAAAAAACCTTCAAATCATTGACCTTCCTGAAAAATTTTTGATTTTTGACAAAAAAATTAGATCACTGATAAATTTTAACTTTTGTCCATCATGTCAAATTAAAATTTTTAAAATTCCGATTTGCACAAGAACGGCAACCCGTCACCAAATTACCTCAATTTTCAGCACTCGAAAGTTCTGTTCACGAGAACTGACGACCGGATTACCCGATCATAGTGAAATTTACAGAACGTGTTGGTATTAGCTAGGACCAGATCTGATAGAAGTGATTTTGAAATGCGGGCAACCCTGTGCCAGTGGTACCATCTTGAAAAATCAATGAGAAAAAAAACCGGTTTTTGGCCTATAACTTAGGATTCAGCCATCAGATTTTGACAAGATTCATCCAATACTTGAATCTTACTTTATGTAACGTTTCATGAAAATTTGGCTGAAAAATTAGAATAGACTTGCCAGCTATGGTGATTTTTGTCTCCTAAATCTTGCAAAATTGCTCAGCAAAATAAAGCTTTTTTCCCTATAACTTCCGGTCCAGTGTAAAAATCAGAACGAAGTTAACGCAGTAAATGGACTTTAATGTGAACCAAATGTCGTAGAAATTTCGTACCAAAATCATGAAACAGCTGCCAGCTATGACCATTTTTGTAATTTTGTTTAATTTCTTTACTGAGGGATTATGTCATTAGATTTCCAAATGGAAATGATTCTGCAATGAAAATTAACAATAAATATTAACGCTTTAAAAATTTGATAAGTTTTGAGGATAGTAACCCTAAAATTCTTTTCACCCGTATAACTTCCAGCGCAGTGATTCAATCGAAACGAAATTTACTGGTTGGGTTAAACTTAACGTGAAGCAGAATTGGTATGTATTATGCTTTGCTGTTGATACAGGCTAACCAGCATTAGCCATTTCCGTAAATATTGCAATAAAAATAACGAATTCTTTTTTAAATTTTTCGAGTATTGAACATTTTTCGGATGGCAGCCTCAAACAACGTTTAACCGCTGAAACCTTCGATGAAATCCTGCGAAGAGAACGAAATTCAAAGGATACGTTGATTTGAGTATGAGCTTGTTATGGTAAACTTATAGCTGCTTCGTTCGGAAAGTACTGCCAGCACTGAATTATATGTGCTGAGTTTTGTTGCTTTGGATAAGGAATGGTTGATATGATTCTAAAAAACAGTGTATTACGTCTTTCCAAACTTTTTTGTCACTCAAAGACAATTTCTTCGAAAATTAGTTTTCTAGCGGTTCAGGTGCGCTAGAGTTTTTGTTTATGTGAACAAAGTACAAAATTTACATATGTGTGGCTTTTTTTTTAAGAAATGAAATTTTTTCAAGGGAAACGATGATTTGGAGGTTTTCACTTTCAGTGCCTGCCCTAGCTACAGGGTTGCCAGCACGGTCATTTAAACTTACATTAATCTACAACTAAATAAAACAAACTTGTCCTGAAAATTTCGTAATCATGGAATAGCTCTGTCAAAAGTTATCGCTATTGAAAAATTTTCAAGTTTTCCCGTTCTCTTTTTAGGCACCCAGCGCACACATGGGGTTAAAAAATTCCAAAACATTATCCGATTCACATGTAAAACACGTTCGAAATTTATTTCGTCAACTTTATTTTTGCAAATATTATTTGTGTACGGAATAATAGGTATATTAAAAAAATCACTAAAATGGCCGCCAGCGCCAAAGGGTTAAAGATTATTATTTTTTTGTGAGACTTGGCACTATTCTGCATATACACTAACGTGTCCTGAAAATTTCAGCTCAATCAAATGGCGCGTTCCTGAGATTTTTTCACTGAAATTTTTTGATGATATATATATATATATATATATATATATATATATATATATATATATATATATATATATATATATATATATATATATATATATATATATATATATATATATATATATATATAAATATATATATATATATGTATATATATATATATATATATATATATATATATATATATATATATATATATATATATATATATATATATATATATATATATATATATATATATATATATATATATATATATATATATATATATATATATATATATATATATATAGAAATATGAATTTTTGGCCAAAGTGATTTTAATACTAATGTTCTTCTTTGAACATTAGTAAAAACTCTAGCGCACCTGAACCACTAGAAAACTAATTTTCGAAGAAATTGTCTTTGAGTGACAAAAAAGTATGGAAAGAAGTAATACACTGTTTTGTAGAATCATATCAACCATTCCTTATCCAAAGCAACAAAACTCAACTATAACACAAATGATGAAAATGTTCAGTGCTGGTAACACATTCCGAACGAAGCAGCAATAAGTTTACCATAACAAGCTCATACTTAAATCAACTTATCCTTTGAATTTCGTTCTCAGCGCAGGATTTCATCGAAAGTTTCAGCGGTTAAACATTGTTTGAGGAAAATTTAAAAATTGATTCCTTATTTCTATTGCAAATGCTTTGCATATGAGAACGTATTTTGAAGCAACTGTTGGCGCAATATTAACGGAAATGGCACATTGCTGGTTAACCTGTGTCAGCAGCAAAGCAAAATACATACCAAATCTGCTGCACGTTAAGGTAAACCCAACCAGTAAATTTCGTTTCGATTCAGCGCGGTAAAACGTTCTTTGAGGCTGCGATCCGAAAAATGTTCCAAACTCGGAAAATTTAAAAATTGGTTTTTAATTTTTATCGCAAATGCTTTGCATATGAGCACGTAATTTGAAGCATCTGTTGGTGCAATATTTACGAAAATGGCTAATGCTGGTTAGCCTGTGTCAGCAGCAAAACAAAAAACTCTAGCGCACCTGAACCGCTAGAAAACTAATTTTCGAAGAAATTGTCTTTGAGTGACCAAAAAATTTGGAAAGACGTAATACACTTTTTTGTAGAATCATATCAACCATTCCTTATCTCATGCAACAAAACTCAACTATAACACAAATGATGAAAATGTTCAGTACTGGCAACACTTTCCCAACGAAGCAGCAATAAGTTTACCATAACAAGCTCATACTTAAATAAACTTATTCTTTGAATTTCGTTCTCATCGGAGGATTTCATCGAAAGTTTCAGCGGTTAAACGTTGTTTGAGGCTGCCATCCGAAAAATGTTCAAAACTCGGAAAATTTAAAAATTCGTTTCTTATTTTTATCGCAAATGCTTTGCATATGAGTATGTAATTTCAAGCATCTGTTGGTGCAATATTTATGAAAATGGCTAATACTGGTTACCCTGTGTCAGCAGCAGAGCAAAATATATACCAAATCTGCTTCACGTTAAGTTAAACCGAACCAGTAAATTTCGTTTTGATTGAATCACTGCGCTGGAAGCTGTACGGGTGAAATGAATTTTGGGGTTGCCACCCTCAAAACTTTTCAAATTTTTAAAACGTTAATATTTGTTGTTAATTTTCATTGCAGGAATATTCCCATTTGCAAATCTAATGACATAATCGCTCAGTCAAGAAATTCCACAAAATTACAAAAATGGTGATAGCTGGCAGCCTTTTCATGACTTTTGTTCGAAATTTCTACGACATTTACTTTACATTAAGGTCCATTTACTGCATGAACTTCGTTTGGATTTCTGCACTGGACCGGAAGCTATAGGGAAAAAAGCTTTATTTTGCTGAGCAAATTTGCAAGATTTATGGGACAAAAATCACCATAGCTGGCAGCCCTATTCTAATTTTTCAACCAAATTTTTACCAAATGTTGCATAGAGTAAGATTCAAGTACTGTGTGAGTTTTGTTAAAATTTGATGGCTGAATCGGAAGTTATAGGCCAAAAAGCTGTTTTTTTTCTCAGTGATTTTTCAAGATGGTACCACTGGCACAGGGTTCAAAATCACTTCTATCAGACTTGGTCCTAGCTAATACCAACATGTCCTGTGAATTTCATCATGATCGGATAATCCGATCATCAGTTCTCGTGAACAGAACTTTCGAGTGCTGAAAATAGAGGTAATTTGGTGATGGGTTGCCGTTCTTGTGCAAATCGGAATTTTCAAAATTTCATTTTGACATGATGGACAAAGATCAAAATTTATCAATGATTTGAAATTTTTTCCAAAAATCAAAAATTTTTGAGGAGGGTCAGTGATTTGAAGGTTTTTTTTCAGGAGCCTGCCGTAGCTACAGTGTTACCCGTGCAACCTTGAAAACCCATACATGCTAAGTCCTAGTCAACATCAATAGGCTCTGTAATTTTCACGATGATCCAATGTTTTAATCACAAGTACTGACAAATCAAAATTTGAAAAAAAATCCTTGCCTACTTTTAGGCACTTAGCACCTACACACGGCTCAAAAATTTCAATTCTTTATCATAAACAAGCTAAAAACATAATTAACTTTCATTCCCAATACTTTTTTTCAACGAAAATTTACACTACTTGGAAATATAGGAGATATATATATATATATATATATATATATATATATATATATATATATATATATATATATATATATATATATATATATATATATATTTATAAAGAAATATGAATCTTCGGCGAAACGAGTTTAATACTATTGTTCTTCGAACATTAGTAAAAAAAATGGCTAATGCTGGTTAGCCTGTGTCAGCAGCAAAACAAAAAATATACCAAATCTGCTTCACGGTAAACCCAATCAGTAAATATCGTTTCGATTGAATCACTGCGCTGGAAGGTATACGGGTGAACAGATCCAGGGCAGTTTGCTGGTCTGCTATTGGACGCGTCCCCAGGTGGCGGATAGGGGCAGCCCACAGTGGTACGACGGCTTCGGAGAGTTATTAAGTGCGAAGTGCGGTTTAACTGTGTGGTCGCTGCGATATAAGATGACACCACTGGTACATCTAACTGTGTACGTGACTGCGACTACATGGCCAAAAATTGTTCATACGAATAAGCAGCCGTGGACCAAAACCATGCCATGAAAGCTTGATCTCATGATCATGATCCTGAAGAACTGCGCATCTGGGCCCCAGGTAATGTATCCAGCATTATTTGATGGCTGCGGTAATCAAGCTCTCCTGTTCACCATTGATGCGTCGTGGCACTGCCGCCAGCAGGGCAGCGATGCAGATATGGTTTTTCTACATTGGCACAAACTGGCTTATTTCACACGGACAAAGATCTCGACTAACGATTTGAAATTGATGCATTTGGGCTGGTGGCTATGGTATTCTGGACCTAGTAACACCGGAGTGACATTCGAGTGCCCTCGGCTCCACGTTAATATCATACCGCCTCCGTCCTGTTAAAACCTTGGCAGGCCTCAGAGTACGTTCGAAGTTCGCGCTGTTGAGTTGGCGGGACAGGTTCAGTTGAGTTGCACTCCTGATTAGCGCTGATCTGGCTCTGCAAAGGCGACCCCATAAGGGCGTCTCGCAACCCTCGCGTGGCCTCCCTGCTTGCATTAGATAACCACGGGATCATTAAGGCGACTGTCCATCCGGACCTAGATAGCGGCTCTGAGGGGGGACCCATAAGATATGATAAACAATCAAATTAATAATAATAACAATAACGATAACGATAAAGGGAACGAAGCAGACGGAAACACACCAGTGACGAAGGAAGTAAATCCTTTTATTGGTAGACCAAAGGTGCAAAGAACACCACCTGTGGGAAAAAACTCCGCAAGAACAGAACAGGGGCAGTCTGAAATATCTAGCGCCCTGAATTCTGCTGTGGCAGTTAGCGCGGCCACCACAAATAAAGTGGGTGAAGAAACTCCGCGTGCGGAACGGTGTTTGGTCCAGAGAAACATACGCAGGCACTGCGTTGTATTGGGTACCTCTCCAGCGACGACGGCACGATCTTCTTCAAAGGGAAGCTATATTGCTGAAGAAAGGGCACAAGAAGAAAAGATGCTGCGAAAGTGCCGGGAAATAGTTAGAAAAATAGCAGCTGCATCCGAAGTGCAGAAAAATATATCGCGGCAGGTGAAAGACGGTCTTCTTTAACTCGAAGAGGCTCTGGAAGTTGAAGAAGGTCGCAGAGAAAATTGGAAGAAGGCCGAGCTAGAGCTGAGGCAAATTGAAGGAGCCCAGCCTAGAGAGCACGGAGTAAAGGATACTGCCGAAACTGTGCAAGCCAAAGCACAAAAACGGGCAAGAACGCCTGAAGGTAGTCCTAACAAAGAAAATATCGTTCGAGCACGAAATGAAGTAGGCACTACCGAACAGCACACATGGGTGACTGTGTTGAAAAAGTCACGTAAAAGTAACGGCCGGCAAGATAAAGCGGCAAATTCTGGTTCAACCAAGAGCTTGGCGTCGAATTCAGAGCTTAACCTGAAAAAACCGAGGCACAAGAAAAACGAAATCGCCTAGGGCAAGAAAGGAAGCTGCGGTAATGAAGCCTACCCAAGGGAAGAGTTATGCAGAAGTTCTTCAGCATATTCGGGCAGGGGTAAGCCCAAGCAAAGTGGGGGCACACGTTCACCAAATCAGAAAAACAGCAGAGGGTGGAGTGCTTGTGACACTGGTAAAGTGTGAAGACATCTCGAAATTCGGTGATGTAATCCAGGCAGCTGTGGAGGGTTTCGGAGAGGTTAAAAGACTCGTCTCCAAAGTCAAAATCGAGATACTCGACCTCGATAGTCTTACGACAGAAGAGGAGGTGTTAGCAGCGATTCAAGAAGAGGGGATTCAGAACGTAAAAGTTACCTTATTTCCTCCGAATACAAGGGAACAGAGGAAAGCCATCGTTGAACTGGACGAAGCAAAAGCTTTGAAGCTAGTTAATACTCGACGAATTAGAATTGGCTGGGTTAATGCTAGGGTTAGGAAGCGACCTGAAGTTGTACGCTGTTTCAAGTGCATGGGATACAACCATACCAAAAAAGACTGCAAAGGACCAGACCGTAGCACTAACTGCTGGAAGTGCGGACAAGTGGGACACGTTGCAAAGGTATGCTCGGCGGAGCCATTCTGCCTGCTGTGCAACGACAAAGGTAAAACAGGAGAAGTGAAGCATGTTCTGGGATCAAGAACATGCAAAGCTTTCCGAGAAGCGCTCGATGCGCAGAAGAAGTTGCTGCGTAGATGAGTGTTCTACAGGGGAACCTGCAAAGATGCCGCACTGCGGACGATTTACTCACGCAGCTTATGCAAGAATCCAGAGCTCAAATCGCAATGATCAGCGAACCATACCGAAGGAGAAATCCAGAGACAGGAAATACCTTCACAGAATGGGGAAAGTCAGGACGGAGTTCTGTAAGTACTGCGCTAAGGAAAGTGATGACACTTTGCATACCTTTTTCCATTGCACCCGCTTTAGAAGAGAGCGACACATGCTCTTCTCTGCAATTGGCCCTGTGACGCCGGAGTCAATCGTGGAGATTATGCTACAGTCAGAAGACGCCTGGTCAGCTGTGTCAGCATATGTGAAGCTGGTATTGCGCTTAAAAAAAGAGGAAGGATGTCTCATATACTCCTGAAAGCCTGACAGAACGGAAGTAAGCCAATGGGACACCTGATGGGTGGAAGTAGCACGGCCGAGTTGAAGTAATGCGAAAGCGATTCCGGCTTGGACCTCCGTTTTTGGCGGGTTGCGGATGGTTGGCGGGTGACGTTTTTTAGTGAGTAAGAATCTCACATAATCTTGTTTAGTTCACAAAATACCTATTGAAGGTTTTTGACATCCGCTACCAAAAAAAAAAAAAATACGGGTGAACAGAATTTTAGGGCTGCCACCCTAAAAAAAACTTTTCAAATTTTTAAAACGTTAATATTTCTTGTTAATTTTTGTTGCAGGATCATTCTCAATTGCAAATCTAATGACATAATCGCTCAGTAAAGAAATTCGAAAAATTACATCAATGGTCATAGCTGGCAGCCCTTTCATGATTTTTGTACGAAATTCCTACGACATTTACTTCACATTAAGGTCCATTTACTGCATGAACTTCGTTTTGATTTCTACACTGGACCGGAAGTTATAGGGAAAAAAGCTTTATTTTGCTGAGCAAATTTGCAAGATTTATGAGACAAAAATCACCACAGCTGCCAGCTCAATACTAAATTTTCAACCACATGTTCCATAGAGTTCCATAGAGTTTCACCACATGTTCCATAGAGTAACATCCTAGTATTGTGTAAATTTTGTTAAAATCTGATGGCTAAATCGGAAGTTATAGGCCAAAAAAATGTTTATTTTCTCAGTAGTTTTTCAAGATGGTACCACTGCCACAGGGTTGCCCGCATTTCAAAATCACTTCTATCAGACCTGTTCCTAGCTAATACCAACATGTCCTGTAAATTTCACTATGATCGGATAATCTGGTCGTCAGTTCTCGTAAACAGAACTTTCGAGTGCTGAAAATAGAGGTTATTTGGTGATGGGCTGCCGTTCTTAGGCAAATAGGAATTTTGAAAATTTTATCTTGAGATGAAGAACAAAGGATAAAATTTATCAAAAACTGAAATTTTTGTCAAAAATCAAAAATTTTTCAGGAGGGTTAATGATTTGAAGGATTTTTTTTTCAGCAGCCTGCCACAGCTACAAGGTAACCCGCTTTATGCTGAAAATCTATATGTGCCAAATTTTAGTCAACGTAAATACGCTCTGTAGCTTTCACGATAATCCATTGTTTTTCTTACAAGTAATGACTAATCAAAATTTTAAAAAAATTCCTTGCCTACTTTTAGGCACCCTGCACCCACACACGGCTCAAAATTTCCAATTGTTCATTAGAATCAAGCTTAGAACATAACTAGTTTTCATTCCCAATACTTTTCTTTAACAAAAATTTACACTGCTTCACTAAAACGCTCGCCGCCGCCAAAAGGTTTAGGATATCTGAATTTGAGTCATGGAGTCATGGACCTATCTACTATATACATCTACGTTCTCCGAAAATTTCAGCTCAATCGGATCGGCCACTCCAGAGATTATCTCCCTTAATCATTTTGCTGATATATATATATATATATATATATATATATATATATATATATATATATATATATATATATATATATATATATATATATATATATATATATATATATATATATATATATCTATATATATATATATATATATATATATATATATATATATATATATATATATATATATAAAATTATATATATATATATATATATATATATATATATTTATATTTATATATATATATATATATATATATATATATATATATATATATATATATATATATATATATATATATATATATATATATATATATATATATATATATATATATATATATATATATATATATATATATATATATATACATATATATATAAAAATAATCGAAAACCGAATATTTGCTGTTTATTGTCACTAAAATATCATTACCATTTGAAAATTCTACGATAAAACCGCTTAATAAAGATATTGCAAACATAAATTCTGATTGATTTTTACGTAGTACATATACAGTGGCTCACAGCTTATTTGATACAGTGCTTCTTTAAAAAATTAAGTTGCAATAACTCAAAATATAATAACAATTTCAAAAAAATTTGAATGTCATTTGAAACAAAAATGTTTGTTGTTTATTAAACAAGTTTACATTTGTTACAAAGTTGCTGTTTTACATCTTAAAAAAACAAAAAACTAAAACACAAAACCAACAATAGCTGGCAACCCAATTGTGGCTTTTCAACCAAATTTGGCCTGAATAATGTTTATGATAGTTTTCATTAATTGTATGAAATTCGTATTGATTTCATGACTGCACTGGAAGT
The DNA here is from genome assembly GCA_947369275.1 of Nemotelus nigrinus. Classification (NCBI taxonomy): domain Eukaryota; kingdom Metazoa; phylum Arthropoda; class Insecta; order Diptera; family Stratiomyidae; genus Nemotelus; species Nemotelus nigrinus. Next base: position 8,848 of record CANBKX010000594.1, on the reverse strand, counting down.
TATAGGGCAAAAAGTTTTATTTTCCTGAGCGAATTTTCAAAACCAAAGATACAAAAATTACCATAGCTGGCAGCACCAACCAAATTTTTCTACCAAATTTCCGTTAAACAGAGATTAAAGTAAGATTCAGCTACTGTGTCAATTTCATGAAAATCTGGTAACTTATTCACATTTCATAGGGCAAAAAGCAGTTTTTTTCTTTGTAATTTTTTGAGATGGCACCACTGGCACAGACTTGCCTACAATTTAAAATCGCTTCTATCAAATCTGGTCCTACTTAAGTCCAATGCATTCTGTAACTTTCAGCTGTATCTGATTGTTGGTTCGTGAGTTCCCGTGAACAGAAGTTTTTGATGCTAAAAATATAGGTTAACTGGGAGAGGGTTACCGTTCTTGTCCGATATGAAATTTCCAAAGTTTTACTTTGAACGTGTAGATAAAATAAAAGATTTGTATACAGATTGGTTTTATTGTAAGGAACGGACATGTTTTTGAATAATCGATGGTTTGAATGTTTTCACTTCCAAATTATTTTTTACTAATGTTCGAAGAACATTAGTATTAAAATCGATTCGGCCAAAAATTCATATTTCCATATATATATATATATATTAGGGGGACCGGAAAGTAATGTCGTTTCTGCGCATGTCAAAACTTGATTGTCATCTGTCAGCTCATTGTGCATTTCAAAGTGGTGCTAAAGGCATTGTAAGGTTATAGTGACTTGTTTACTTATAAACAATGAAATTAATTTTGTTTTTTTGCGATCTTAGCTGAAATGGCCAGCGAAATACCAGAAGAGGTACACATCCGACACTGCATGCTTTTTGAGTTTCGCAAGGGTAGCAACGCAACGGTTGGGACCAAAAACAATTGCGATGTTGATCCAAATGCACTGGACGTTCGTAAATGCCAAAGGTGGTTTTCCAGATTCAAATCGGGTAATTTTGATCTTTCGGACTCGTATCGATCAGGAAGACCAACAACATTAGACAACGACATGTTAAGGGCGGAAGTGGAAGCAAATCCGCGTCAAACAATCGAAGAATTGTCAAATAGTCTTAACCGATCATGGTCCACCATCCAAGAACATTTGCAGCAGATTGGAAAAGTAAGCAGAGCAGGAGTCTGGATCCCGCACAACTTATCCGATCAGAACAAAGCTAACCGATCCACCACATGCAACATATTGCTTCAAAGATACAACACAGAATCATTTTTTGATCGCTTGATTACTGGAGATGAGAAATGGGTCCTTTATGATAATCCCAAACGCAAAAGGCAGTGGCTCTCTCCAAATGAATTGCCACGAAGCACTGCTAAGCCAGATTTACACCCTAAAAAAGCGCTTTTGTGTGTATGGTGGAGGATTCGCGGCGTTGTTCATTTTGAGTTGCTCAAACCTGGACAAACAGTTAATGCAGACCTTTACTGTGCACAATTGGAGCGAGTAAATCAATCTTTAATTGGAAAGTGGCCAGCGATTGTTAACCGCAAAGGCGTTATTTTGCAACACGATAATGCAAGGCCGCACAGTGCGAAGCGAACCCTGGAAAAAATTAATGAATTGGGGTGGGAAGTACTGCCTCACCCACCATACTCGCCTGATGTTGCACCATCTGATTTCCATTTATTCCGATCGCTGCAACACTTTCTAAGTGGCAAAAAATTCGCAAATTTGAATGATCTCCAAAATGCCCTCTCCGGATATTTTGCCGAAAAACCAATTGATTTTTATCGATCCGGCATTGAAAATTTACTCACTAGGTGGCAAAAGGTTGTCGATAATGATGGTGATTACATCATTGATTAAAAATAAAAATTAATTAAAAAATTATGTGTTTGAATTTTGTGTAAAACAGCGACATTACTTTCTGGTCCCCCTAATATATCATCAAAAAATTTCAGTGAGATTATCTCGGGAACGCGCCATCCGATTGAGCTGAAACTTTCAGGATACGTTGGTGTATATGCAGAATAGGTCCAGGTTTCTTTAAATGTCAGTTATTGTTAACCTTTTGGCACCAGCGGCCATTTAAGTGATATTTTTAATATACCTATTATTTCGTACACAAATAATTTTCGCAAAAATAAAGTTAACGAAATAAATTTCTAACGTGCTTTACATATGAATCGGATAATGCTTTGGAATTTTTTAACCCTATGTGTGCGCTGAATGCCTAAAAAGAGGACGGGAAAATTTGAAAATTTTTAAATTTCGATCACTTTTGACAGAGCTATTCAATCATTACGAAATTTTCAGGACATGTTGATATTATTTAGTTGTAGATTTGTGTAGCTTTTAATCATCGTGCTGGCAACTCTGTAGCTAGAGCAGGCACTGAAAGTGAAAACCTCCAAATCATCGTCTCTCTTGAAAAAATGCCGTTTCTTCAAAAAAAAGCCACTCATATGTAAATCTTGTGCTTTGTTTACATAACCAAAAAAAAAAAGATATGGTATAACGGGCACGCCTGGTAACCCTTGCCCAATTTACCTATATTTTTAGCATCAAAAACTTCTGTTCACAGAATGTGATGGTTTTAGACAGGACCAGGTCTGATAGAAGTGATTTTGAAATGCGGGCGATTCTGTGCCAGTGGTGCCATCTTGAAAAACCACTATGTTTTTAGCCCTATAAATTCTGATTGAATCGTTCGATTTTGACGAAACTCACACAATTGCTGGACCTTACTTTAAGCCACCTTTGGTAGAAATTTGGTTGAAAAATTCGTTTGGAGCTGCCAGCTATTGATAATTTTGGTGTCTTCATTTTGAAAAAAAAAAATTTGGAAGTGAAAACATTCAAACCATCGAATATTCAAAAAAATGTCCGTTTCTTACAATAAAACCAATCTGTATATAAATCTTATGTTTTATCTACACGTTCAAAATAAAACTTTGGAAATTTCATGTCAGACAAGAACGGTAACCCTCTCCCAGTTAACCTATATTTTTGGCATAAAAAACTTCTGTTCACGGAAACTCACGAATCAATAATCAGATACAGCTAAAATTTACAGAATGCATTGGACTTAAGTAAGACTAGATTTGATAGAAGCGATTTTGAATTGTGGGCATGTCTATGCCAGTGGTGCCATCTTGAAAAATTACAAAAAAAAAAAATGCTTTTTGCCCTATGAAATGTGAATAGGTTACCGGATTTTCATGAAATTGACACAAAAGCTAAACCTAACCCTTATCTCTGTTTGGTGGAAATTTTGTTTAAAAATTTGGTTGGTGCTGCCAGCTATGGTAATTTTTGTGTCTTTGGTTTTGAAAAATCGCTCAGGAAAATAAAACTTTTTGCACTATAACTTCCAGTCCAGTCATGAAATCAATACGAATTTCATACAATTAACGAAACCTGTCATAAACATTATTTAGGCCAAATTTGGTTGAAAAGTCACGATAGGGTTGCCAGCTATTGTTGGTTTTGTGTTTAATTGCAATATCTTTATTAAGCGGTTTTATCATAGAATTTTCAAATGGTTATGATATTGTAGTGACAATAAACAGCAAATAATCGGTTTTCGATTATTTGAAAAAACTCGCTGCAAGTAACCCTAAATTTCTTTATACTCCTATAACTTCGAATGTAATTAAACAACGTGAAGCAGATTTGATATATTCTTGGCTTTGATACTGGCGAAAGGTTGCCAGCACGAGTCGGTTGTGCTACTTTTGTATCAATAAATGTTTACAGCTAGTATACATACCGGAAACATTTACAATGAAAATAAATAACCGATGTTACAATTCGCAATGTTCTGCAAATTTTTCGGATCGCAGCCCCAAACACCAACTTCAGTTACAGTGCTGCAGATACAGCAGATGCAGGCACTGAG
>CANBKX010000593.1:0-25634 GCA_947369275.1 Nemotelus nigrinus | reverse complement strand
ATTGAGATGAAATTTTCAGGATATATTGATGTACTCGTATATGTAGAATAGATTCAAGTCTCACCAAATGTTGGCTTTCTTTAACTCTTTGGCACCGGTGGTCATTTTAGTGATATTTTAAATATCCCTACAATCCTAACAACAAATACCTTTCAAAAAAACTAAGTGAAATAAATTTCGAAAATGTTTTATATGTGAAACTGATATCATTTTGGAAATTGTTGAGCACATGTTAGCGGTAGGTGCCTTAAATACGAAGGGGTAAATTTGAAAATTTTTGAATTGCGATAGCTTTTGACAGAGCTATGAAAACATTATGAAACTTACAGAATATATTGATGTTACTAAATTGTAGGCTCACGTAGTTTTTATGAACGTTGTGGAAACCGTGCAGCTACGGCAAGCACTAGAAGTGGAAACCTTCAAATCATCGATTGTCCATAAAAATATTTCGCTTTTTTTTAGAAAAATAAGCAAATCATACATAAATCTTATACTTTGCCTACCAGCCAAAGTAAAACTTTTGAAATTCTATATCGGACAAGAATGGTAGCTCTTCACCAAATTACCTATATTTTTAGCATCAGAAACTTCTGTTCACGGGAAGTGACAGCCCGGTTAGCAGATACAACTGAAATTCACGGAATGTATTTGTTTTGAGTAACACCAGATTTTGAAATGTGGGCAACTCTGTGCCAGAAGTGCCATCTTGAAAAATCACTAAGAAAAAAAAACTTCTTTCCCATATAAATTCTGATTCTGTCACCACATTTTGACGAAATTCGCGCAATAGTCGAATCTTACTTCAAGCCATGTTTCGTAAAAATTTGGTTGAAAAATTAGTTTGGTTAATTAAAATTCGCTAAGGAAAATAAAGCTTTTCGCCCTATAGCTTCCAGTGCAGTCACGAAATCAAAACGAAATGCACATACTAGATGAAAATTCTTATTGTAACTAATATTCAGCAGGAATCTACTTAAAAAACCATGATGGCGGTGCCAGCTAAGACTGTTTTTGTATATTTTTTCCATTGCTTTACTAAGTGATTTTATCGTTAAATTTTCAAATGGTAATGATTTTATAGTGACAATAAACAACAAATATTAAAATTTCGAAAATTGATAACTTTTGCGACTGGTATCCCTAAATATCTTTGGCCCCTATAGCTTCCAATATATTCATCAGATCGAAACGAAACTCGCAGGGTAGGTTGACTTTAACGTGAGAAAGATTTGAAATATTTTTGACTTTGATGCTAACAAAGGGTTGCCAGCACGAGGCGGGTTAGCTATTTTCGTATGAATAAATGCTTACATTAAATATTCATATCGCGAACTTTATAATGAAAATAAATAACCAATGCTTAAATTTTCTAAGTTCTGGAAATTTTTCTGACGGCAATCTCAAACTCCTTTCTATGCCTGTAACTTTCAATGAAGTCATCGGATGAAAATGAGATTCATAGAGTAGGTTGATTTTGACGTGAAGTAATTATGGTAGACTTTTAGCTACAACGCTGGTAAAGTGTTGCAAGCACAGAGGATTTTCTTCATTTATGAAACAAGCCATGCCGCTTTCAAAGATTTGTAAGATAAGCAACCGATAATGAATATAAGCAACAAATGTTTTACTTTCCTAAATTTTGAAACTAATGTAAGTGGTAGCCCTGAAACGCTTTTCACCATATGAGTTTAAATACACTATTGAGATCAAATCAGTACATGCACGATTCCTCTACTGTTCATCGAACAGTTTCTAAATTAGGAACAGAACAGTGTTTCTAGCAGTTCTGACGCGATAGAGTTTTTTTTTGCATGGATTACGTTCACTTCAATGCCGAAAATAATTCACAAAAATCACTTTTTACAAAATTATTAAAACCTGCACCCTATGTTGGATTAGATTGGAAGTATCTTTAGTTTAGTTTTAAATTGTTATCCACTTAAACGTTTCATTCAAACACGTTAGTCTTCTATTTGAATAGTTTTTGTGGACTTACATGCGTTGTGCTTAATTGATTTCTTTTATCCGAAAAATATCAAATAATAGAAATTGTTTACAAAATTCATATTTCTTTTCACAAGCTTTAACTTCAAGACGGAAATACTTTCTCGTATATTTACTCTCTCTTATAAATTCTGCATATGTTGTAATATGTATCGTAGAGCTTTTCCACCTGAAAAAACTCCGTATATTTTGTATTAAGTTTTTTTTATCGCCAAAAACAAAACAATAAAAGTGCAAATAAATCGCTTAAACTTCACACAGAAAGCGAAAGAAATTTTAGCGGTCGCACTATCACTATATTGCGATCACTATCACTCGCTTTAAAATTACTTCGCCGTGTAATTCACTCAAAATAAATACGTACTGAATTAGTGTTACATGTAATGATAATATTTTGATAACTTCTTAGCTTTTGATAAAAGATTGATAGCTTTTGGTAAAAAAAATACTGTAAAACCAATGCAGCAACCTACCTGGTATGGCTCTTTTTTCAAAAAATCAACCTAATATATTGTTTTGAATTAGAAGAGATATAAAATATGATAAAAAAGTTTTAAAGTATCAGTAGTGAAATAATTTTAAAATCGAGACTGTGAGAAGATTCACCGTTCAAAGAACTAAATGACGGAGTCAGCCGAAAAGTAAATATAATTGAAAAATTAATTTCTGATAACGCTATATATACATACGTAGAATGGTATCCAAGTATAAGCAAGTGTGTTGTAATAAAAAGCCCGATCCGTGACAAGACATTATTATAAATAATTGTTATTGTGGAAGTCTCTATTGTGCGTCGAGATAAAAAAAAAACTCTGGCCAAAATCCTAAAAATCAAATCACCACCTCAATAAGTGTCCATACATAAGATGCATTGACGCACAAGAAGTCTATTTGCTATGGTATCGTTTTGAACGTCTAAACTTATTTTTATCTACATATATCCAATGATAATTTTTAATTTCTACAAAAACTTTTACCACTTGTATCATACTTCTACTTTTTCATTAAATTCGACAGCACTTACAAAATCTTATACATCGATAACACAAAATAAAACCTAATTCATGTCTTACAGTTTCCCCAGCCGCTTTCGAACCCTTGCCAGGTTGGGTGGACAACTTAAACGGACCGACCGGTTTAATGATAGGAGCTGCCAAAGGAGTAATTCGGTCAATGCTTTGTGATGGCCGCTACAGATCCGAAGTCATTCCTGTCGACTATGCTATCAACGGATTGATCGTTGTTCCCTACGAAACTGCTACAGCGAAAGAAAAGTAGACCCCAGTTTTTCGAATTTATTCCATATCATTGAAATTTCACCCATTCTGATTCATGGCCTCTGCCCATTTTAATTCATGGCAATCGGGATAGATTTCTATCATTTTCAAAATAAATTTAAATTTTTTCTAGGCCTAAACAAATTCCCGTATATAATATAACATGTGCAGAAAAGAAGAAAATTACGTGGGAAACGGTCATGAACCTGGGCAAGAAAATTGGCTACGAATATTTATTCGAAGCAGGAGTCTGGTATCCAGATGGTAATATAACGACCTCGAAAGTCTATCATACGATCAATGTCGTTCTGTTCCATTGGTTACCTGCGTATCTGATTGACTTTCTTCTACTGTGTTTCGGACAAAAAAGATTGTAAGTAATGCATGTCAAAGATAAAACAGATCGAAGCAACAGAGCTACGTATACAATAGCTTAGTATACAATGTGGTTTCAAAGTGGATTAAGATTAGTCAATCCATATTGTATACCTGAACCAGATTGATTTGGGATAAGTTGATCCGATGAGGAATTTTTACCGGATCGGACTGACTTTTGCGTTAAAAGACCCGGATCGAGGTATTTAAAAATTCAAAGCCCACTTGAGTTTTGTTCATATATGTGACTTTCCGATGCGACATAATTCACATTAGTAGAACTGGCTTTCCGGGTCTTTCTGCAGGTACACAACGCGGCTTGACTAATCCTAATCCACTTTGAAACCAGGTTATAGACGTGGCTGTTGTGTAAGGGGGTATTGAGATTGAAACGCTGAAAGGAAACGGGTTGTTTAAAGGTTTCGATTCCACTGTTTCAATCTCAAGCCGCTTTGAATCCACTTTTGAATCACATTGTATACGTAACTAGTATGAAAGACCTTCGCCTTTCTAGTATGGTACGAGTGCAAAATCGAATCTCTACGGGCTTGGAAGTGCTTCAGTTCTTCACGACACGTCCATGGGACTTCAAATCGGAAAATTACGAAAAACTATATTTAAATCTGAACGAGAGGGAAAAGAAAATGTAAGCGATACAAAACATGGCTTATTCAAACTAAACCTAGATTTGTAACAATGTTTGATAAATAAAATTAAGATAGATAAAATCTCTGTATATTCTCGTCTATTAGATTCAACATGGATATGGACATAATTGATGATGAAGAATATTTAAAAATCGGAATCTTAGGCGGACGCCAATATATTATGAAAGAGCCGCTTTCGACCCTTCCAAAGGCGCGAAACCAACTGAAAGCGTAAGCTCACAACATTTTTGACTTTGCTTCCATTGTTTTATTATTCCATATGTTGTTCTTAATTTTTCTCACAGGTTATATGTTCTGGATCGGGTCACCAAGGCCCTAATATTCGGTTTCGTGCTGTACTATATTCTATCAAGGACTGGACTACTTGACATAATTTTGCAAAGTTTCGGAATTTCTACGAAGTAAATATACCTGCGTATGGTTGGTATTGGAGACGGATCGCTGGATGTAGCGTAGGAATTTTAAGACTGTGAAAGAAACAATTGAGCTTGTGTTTAGAATAAGGATTAGAAAAGAATGCAACGAGAGAGTTTTTGTTGATACATGCAGATGTACCTATAAGATTAGATTATAATACATTCAATCAAGACAAATTTGCACTGAATGGTGGAGATTTAGATATATTTTGAAGGTGTTTTGTAAAGTGTCAATATTAATATATTGTATGTGGTTGATAAATAAACGAATTTATTTAGGTTTAATTAATTATGTTGTGAATAGAAAGATCAATAGATTTACAAATGTGCACTATAAGATTTGTGCAGCATAAGTAAGATGAGCAAGATTTTTGCGAAAAGTGAACGATTTGTTTCTGTGTCCTCAAGAGTATAATGCTAACGATCCGGAGCTTAACTGGTTTGTGTTTCCAAATAAAATTATTGTGTCTCATGAACGTGTAAATTGTTTCTTATTTTTTCACTTCTTTTCTTAGTTTCTCTTTTGTTTTATTAGTAACTATTTTGTTTTCTTAATTTCTTTTTTTACATTTTTTTTTTTCTTATTTCGTTTTGTTCAACCATACCGCGTGACCAGTCTAAATAAACTACCAACAGATCGGATAGCTAAATTCACGCGTATGTACATCTTCCCACGCCGAGCACATTAGAATGCGATAAATACCAACGATGGAAACAAAACCCAATCGTATCACAGTTTATCTTGTGATTGTGAATTGCTGACCACTGTCTACACGCATCGTGAGAAATGTTTTAATTCTTTCTAAACGGCAAAATTAATTTCCCATGTGAATTCAGTTGTCAGCAATTCTCAAATAAATTTTAGTGTATAAATTAAGAGACAACAGATAGAATAAAGTACTTGCAATTCAGAAGTCAAGCTAACGTGTTTCAATAGCTTATTTCAGATTTTAACACGTTTTTTTTAGTGACCTTATTGTTTTCTTAGTAAATTGTTTGTTTTTGAAATGAATTGAAAAATAAATGAATTTTTATGGTCAATAGCATCCAGGAAATCATCACTTGCTTTGGTTACTGTCAGTACCTTTGAAACTGGTTTTTTGTCTGGCAAGCTGAATGGCTGCTTGATGAGCTCACATGACCACTGGGTTTCTGGTTGCGAGTGATATGCAGGCCCTTTGAGCCTCGAGACGAGGTCGACCGGGCTTAATTTGGTGTCAATGTGTCGCCAATCACAGTTCAAAATTTTTCGCTACGCTAAGTCATTTTTGGTCCCCTTAGAAAGATTTACCAACCCAGACAACGCTCCCATATAGACAAAGCGAATCGTTAAAGCTTGGATTCAACATGTTGACTTGTTAATGCCTCCCCGTAGCAACAACTAATTGCTAGCATCAAAACTGCTTTGGACGCACTTTTCCATAAATTATCTTGAATCATTGTATGATTCAATGTCTGACACGATAAAGACACGAAGTTATTTTGAACAAGGGAGGTAGTATACACACTATTAAAAATAAAACAAAAATGCTACTTTTGATAGATTTCGAGGTTTCAATCATGAATTTCACAAGAGTCCCTATACTATTGAGCGAATTTAACAGTTGCAAATTGTCAGTGCACCTAAACAAAGCTGACGAAATGTAACGGTACATCAGCAGCGCTTAGCTAGTTTACTGTACTCTCTTGGTAAACACATAAAAACTCACAAGATGTTTTTTTTATGAAGAAATTCCATAGGCTTTATGAAATATTAATTGTGATCCAACAAATTAGTTAATTATTAATTTTAAAAATTTAATTTAAAAATTAATTTCTGATAACGCTATACACACGAAGAATGGTATTCAATTATAGGGAAGTTTGTGGTAAAAAAGGCCCTATCCGTGGCAAGACATTATTATAAATAATTGTTATTGTGGAAATCTATATTGCACGTCAAGATAAAAAAAAAGTCTAGCGCATCAGAACCATTAGAAAACTAATTCTCGAAGGAATTATCTTTGAGGGACTTAAAAATGTGTGAAGCCGTAATACACTTCTTTGTAGTATCATATCAACCCTTTCTTACTCAAAGGAACAAATATCATTTTCTGACAGCATTTCCTATAACACAAATGACGAAAATGTTCAGTGCTGGCAACATTTGTGCAACACAGCAGCAATAAGTCTACCATAACATGCTCGTGCTTAATCAACCTATCGTTTGAATTTCGTTTTCATCCAAGGATATCATCGAAAGTTTCAGCGATTAAACTATGTCTACATCCGAAAAATTTCCAAAACTCGGAAAATGTAAATATCTGTTGCTTATTTTCTTGTAAATGCTTTGCTTATGAATACAAAATGTTGGTGCAATATTAACGAAATTGTCTGGGGCTGGCAATCGTGGATTAATACCATTAAATTATATGTTTGAAGGATAATTTATCCAAAAGTACAATATTCGCAAAAATACACGAACGGTATTCTATCAAAAGTCACAGCTAACCTAACGTATCCTTGCTTGATATAAAGTAGCTCAATCAGATCGCCTCGCCGAAGAAGCTATAATGAATATGTTTTCTTGACTGGATAGTTCGAAGTTATGTAACGTGGCCAGAGTATGCCGACGATTCGAAACGATAGCGTGGCGCTCGAGTCTTTCGTGGTCAAAATTCCCTCGAAAATATTCGTTTTCCCACAGAGCAGGGTGCGAATTCCCACGGACAAAATGTGAGTTTTTCACCACAGTTTCATATTCATTTAACAATATCGCGCAAATGCCAATAATTTGAAGAAGAAAAAACAGCAGTTTCATATATGTTATACACATACGTATATATATTTGATTTAATACAGCGAAGAAAAACATACATTCATTTCAAGGCTCGAAATCAATGCAGGAAACAGTTCTTAGACCGAAAATTTGAGCGAATGCAACAAACTGCGTTCAGCAAATCTTCACTTATTCTGTTTCGCTTTAAAGTTTTTACGTCGGTAACAAATGGAGAATATTGTTTCCGACTCAGCATTTGAATGTGGCTAAACTAGAGCATACTTTGAAATCTTCGTTAAATGAGGAAACATGAATTCATCCTCAAAATTTTTTGCTTTTTCTATATCTTTCCAAAACTCCTCCAAGTTGCAATAATCACTGCTTTTCATCACTTTAAAAAGTTACTGTTAGAGTTCTCCATTCAATATTTACAATAGATTCTTCACAGCCAACTTTTTTGCCAAATTTTTGAGCTGCAGAGAGTTCGTTCGTTTTGAACTATCAAGAGCTATTCGGGGGCTTTCTTTAAATATAACATCATTAAATGGCAATCTCTCTTTAAGCTCTTTACATGTCGTAACGTAAAACTCTTCCTATTTTTTTATCTCTAATTTTACAGATTCTTCAAAAGGCGCTGTGTATTCTTCACATTTTGGTCCCAAATAAATATTCATATCTGCAACTAAGTGCTCTTCATTCAATTCGATATTCTCCAGTAAGTCAATGAAACCAGGTTTCACAAAATTTAAGCAAATTCTTCTTGTGAATTAGTAGTATAAACTATATAAATAGTATAAACTATGTTCTAAAAAGTTGAAAAATACCTTCACACGATTATTCTGGATTATTTGGTTACAATATTTTGCTTTTAGCCGTTTTGAGTTAAATTTTTTGTTGAAAATCACTAATCCGATGTCTTGCGAAGCGATTCCAATTCATTTTATTCCAGGTTTTGACTGAAATTTTCGAATACACGCAGAAATGTCAATTTTGTCTGGATTATTTAAATCTTTTCTCAAAAATATTTGGTGGAAATTTTACGAAAGAGTTTTATTTCATTTGAACCATTTCTCCCAAGATTTTGTTCTACAAGAAGCACTTTTTCCCTTTTTTCTTTTTTAAATTTTTAGAAGTCGAAAATTCCCACAAAATGAGAAAATTGCCACGATCTCACAACACTGCTCTAGGAGATCATAAACCTCTCCGCCGAATCAAACTAAAACTGGAATCAGCAGTACAAACCCCAACTCCGTAACCTTCACATATACCGGCCTCAAATTCGTGCCTAGCTTCTGCATTGCGTTGAAGAAGCTTAGTGTATACTTAGATCTGACCGACTGTTCGGCAATTGACGATAGCGGACTAAAGCTTATTGCTCGGAACTGCCCTCAACTGGTCTCCTTTTACCTCAGGAGATGTGTTCAAATTACAGATAATGATGTTACCGAGGAATCAGCAGTACAAACTCCAACTCCGTAACCTTTACAAATACCGGCCTCAAATTCGTGCCTGCTTCTGCATTGCGTTAAAGGAGTTTATAGTGTTTCAGACTACATCAATATAGCTGACTTCGGCCTATACAAATTGGCGAAACTGGGAGCTGCTTTGCGTTATTTATCGGTGGCCAAATGCGATCGGATATCAAACGCAGGCCTGAAAGTTATTGCTAGACGGTGTTATAAGCTGATATAGACGTGGGTAACGCAGCAAATTTTGAAGCGCTAATACACTGATACCGGCGCCAGCAGTGGTATCAGCGCACTGCGCTGATACCATTGCGCTATGATACCATGATCTCATTCGCCTATGTGTGATACTCACTGCGTTTCTCGGACTCACATACGGCGCTGGTAGCATTGCACTGATACTTACTAATTTTCCGATATAAAATACCCTAAAGTACCCAGGCTATAGTATGTACCCATTCAGGTATCTTTCCAAACGTGCGTACGCGTCGGTATATTGCTTTGCATCAAATAGACTTGAGGTAAGTATACTCAACTCATATCTTTGCGCCGCGCCAAGCCAAATGGTGTTGGCATTGCAAAGCGGCAGCGCCAACACCATTGATACCGAAGTGCGTTACTGCGCTACTAATACCGAAGTGCGTTACTGCGCTATGGTCAGGGATGCAATCATGTCTTTTGAAAATTTCAAATCACCGGGCCTGGATGGTATCTATCCGGTTATGCTTAGGGAGGGAATTGACCACTTGGGGGCAGACCTGAGAGAAATCTTCTGGGCATGCTTTTCCTTGGGGTATGTTCCGTCACCTTGGCGAGAGGTTAAGGTAGTTTTTATATCTAAACCGGGGAGATATGACTATTCCGATCCAAGGAACTTTAGACCGATCAGCTTAACTTCGTTTATGTTGAAATGCCTAGGGAGACTTGTCGAACGACACATACGTACTACGGCGCTCAGGTTTAACCCTTTGAATGATGAGCAACATGCGTACCAGCTGTTTTTTAGTAAATTTCGATATAGACAAACGATTTTCACAAAACGATTTGCTTATTTTATTTCTTTTTCTTGCCCTATTACAGTTAGCTCAGGAAATTTACTTGTAGTATTGTATGTTATCACTAGAAATACTGTTGCAGCAAATCAATTGTTATTTCTGAAGTGCTGGAGAACAGAGATGATTCAAATACTCGTATGCATTTATGCGTGAAAGTATGGAAAAACAAGATTTACACATATAGAAGTGTCTTAATTAGATCCTTGTTCCAAATATTTGTTTCATAAAATATCGGGCAAAACCTATTTATTTTTATAGTTTTTCACATACAAAGCTATTCAAAAGGCCTCACGAGCAATGACGCACCATCGCATATTCTTGTAGAACTATATACTGGGAGTTAGTTTAATTTAATTCGTTCAGCATGAAAATAATTAATCATATTCACCTATTCCATCGATAAAGTTAGTTGTACTCACTCTTGGTGGCTTACACTAATACTCAGTATGCAGTTTCAGTTTGATTCGGACTTTGGTTTTAACCAATCAGAACGTCGTGTGAAAGTCCGATATTGATATTTAGAATCGTCTAAAATCTGAATTCCCTGTAATCATAAAAAAGTGTTCGCCGCTCTAGCTTCACACAAACAAACACACACACATAAAAACTGTTAGCAAATGGCAGACGTTAAGACTTTGCGCATGCAACGAATTTCTTGTGAACTGTTATTATTAATCACATCAAATGATATACCTTCGGAAATTTTCAAAATTATCCCAGAACAATCACATCAAATGATATATCTTCGGAAATTTTCAAAATTATCGCAGAACAATCACATCAAATGATATACCTTCGGAAATTTTCAAAATTATCGCAGAACAATCACATCAAATGATATACCTTCGGAAATTTTCAAAGTTATCGCAGAACAATCACATCAAATGATATACCTTCGGAAATTTTCAAAATTATCGCAGAACATTCACATCAAATGATATACCTTCGGAAATTTTCAAAATTATCGCAGAACAATCACATCAAATGATATACCTTCGCTCAAGACGGGAGTAGGCAAACAGCGTTCCTTGAGTGGATTAGAAACGTTAAAATAATAAATTTATTAAACTACATTAAAGTAGATAAAAGTTAATTTTGAAGAAGAGATAAGCGATACAGAAATCTGTTTCGGCGAAAATTTAGCTTGAAAATAAGCAAGAGTTGTACTCTGTTCTTAGCATGAAAAGTTGCTTTGAAGTTGCTTTCGCTTTGAAAATATAGATGGCATTGACACATGTCTCCAATAATTTCACGCCAATTTAGTTTGTGCAGTTCATTCTTCCCGTATTATAAGGTCTGTTTCCGTACTTTCAGCAAACTGCAGCAGTTACAGAATTTGGCAGCTGGCTTCTTTTTGCTGCAAAATTTCGCTTGCATTTGGCTTGCAGCAAAAGTACGGAAACAGACCTAAAGTAAGGTGGATTTGAGTGTTTCATACAAAAAATCTCTCAATGCAATTATGAATGGATGAGATGCTACGCAGTATTTGTGTAGGATAAAATTTGACTTAAAACGGAGGCGGTGGGGAGGCGGGGGATTTTGAAGGGACAAGATGTGCACCGACACGGTGCCTAGCGTAATTAAATGAAATTGAATATAATAATGAATTATTTTTATGTCAATATGCATTACAGATGCAGTGTATATTGAAATGTGTGTAGGTATGATATTTTAATGAGAATTCAGGCATATTATTGCAGGTAAGTTGCTATGATGGTAGAGAGGCGGCACCGGCGGCCATCTTCTTGGGGAGGCGTCGGCGGCGACAGCGGCTGTGGTCATGATGATATTTTAATGTTAATGACAAATTGAGGGGAAAGAATTTGTATTGGTATATCATTTGATGTGATGTATGTTCTGCGAATAATTTTGAAAATCTCCGAAGGTATATCATTTGATGTGATGTATGTTCTGCGAATAATTTTGAAAATTTCCGAAGGTATATCATTTGATGTGATGTATGTTCTGCGAATAATTTTGAAAATTTCCGAAGGTATATCATTTGATGTGATGTATGTTCTGCGAATAATTTTGAAAATCTCCGAAGGTATATCATTTGATGTGATGTATGTTCTGCGAATAATTTTGAAAATTTCCGAAGGTATATCATTTGATGTGATGTATGTTCTGCGAATAATTTTGAAAATCTCCGAAGTTATATCATTTGATGTGATGCATGTTCTGCGAATAATTTTGAAAATCTCCGAAGTTATATCATTTGATGTGATGTATGTTCTGCGAATAATTTTGAAAATTTCCGAAGGTATATCATTTGATGTGATGTATGTTCTGCGAATAATTTTGAAAATTTCCGAAGGTATATCATTTGATGTGATGTATGTTCTGCGAATAATTTTGAAAATCTCCGAAGGTATATCATTTGATGTGATGTATGTTCTGCGAATAATTTTGAAAATCTCCGAAGGTATATCATTTGATGTGATGCATGTTCTGCGAATAATTTTGAAAATCTCCGAAGGTATATCATTTGATGTGATGTATGTTCTGCGAATAATTTTGACAATTTCCGAAGGTATATCATTTGATGTGATGCATGTTCTGCGAATAATTTTGACAATTTCCGAAGGTATATCATTTGATGTGATGTATGTTCTGCGAAAAATTTTGAAAATTTCCGAAGGTATATCATTTGATGTGATGTATGTTCTACGAATAATTTTGAAAATTTCCGAAGGTATATCATTTGATGTGATGCATGTTCTGCGAATACTTTTGAAAATTTCCGAAACTATATCATTTGATGTGATGTATTTTCTGCGAATAATTTTGAAAATTTCCGGAGGTATATCATTTGATGAATGATGAATGATGAATGATGAATGATGAATGATGAATGATGAATGATGAATGATGAATGATGAATGATGAATGATGAATGATGAATGATGAATGATGAATGATGAATGATGAATGATGAATGATGAATGATGAATGATGAATGATGAATGATGAATGATGAATGATGAATGATGAATGATGAATGATGAATGATGAATGATGAATGATGAATGATGAATGATGAATGATGAATGATGAATGATGAATGATGAATGATGAATGATGAATGATGAATGATGAATGATGAATGATGAATGATGAATGATGAATGATGAATGATGAATGATGAATGATGAATGATGAATGATGAATGATGAATGATGAATGATGAATGATGAATGATGAATGATGAATGATGAATGATGAATGATGAATGATGAATGATGAATGATGAATGATGAATGATGAATGATGAATGATGAATGATGAATGATGAATGATGAATGATGAATGATGAATGATGAATGATGAATGATGAATGATGAATGATGAATGATGAATGATGAATGATGAATGATGAATGATGAATGATGAATGATGAATGATGAATGATGAATGATGAATGATGAATGATGAATGATGAATGATGAATGATGAATGATGAATGATGAATGATGAATGATGAATGATGAATGATGAATGATGAATGATGAATGATGAATGATGAATGATGAATGATGAATGATGAATGATGAATGATGAATGATGAATGATGAATGATGAATGATGAATGATGAATGATGAATGATGAATGATGAATGATGAATGATGAATGATGAATGATGAATGATGAATGATGAATGATGAATGATGAATGATGAATGATGAATGATGAATGATGAATGATGAATGATGAATGATGAATGATGAATGATGAATGATGAATGATGAATGATGAATGATGAATGATGAATGATGAATGATGAATGATGAATGATGAATGATGAATGATGAATGATGAATGATGAATGATGAATGATGAATGATGAATGATGAATGATGAATGATGAATGATGAATGATGAATGATGAATGATGAATGATGAATGATGAATGATGAATGATGAATGATGAATGATGAATGATGAATGATGAATGATGAATGATGAATGATGAATGATGAATGATGAATGATGAATGATGAATGATGAATGATGAATGATGAATGATGAATGATGAATGATGAATGATGAATGATGAATGATGAATGATGAATGATGAATGATGAATGATGAATGATGAATGATGAATGATGAATGATGAATGATGAATGATGAATGATGAATGATGAATGATGAATGATGAATGATGAATGATGAATGATGAATGATGAATGATGAATGATGAATGATGAATGATGAATGATGAATGATGAATGATGAATGATGAATGATGAATGATGAATGATGAATGATGAATGATGAATGATGAATGATGAATGATGAATGATGAATGATGAATGATGAATGATGAATGATGAATGATGAATGATGAATGATGAATGATGAATGATGAATGATGAATGATGAATGATGAATGATGAATGATGAATGATGAATGATGAATGATGAATGATGAATGATGAATGATGAATGATGAATGATGAATGATGAATGATGAATGATGAATGATGAATGATGAATGATGAATGATGAATGATGAATGATGAATGATGAATGATGAATGATGAATGATGAATGATGAATGATGAATGATGAATGATGAATGATGAATGATGAATGATGAATGATGAATGATGAATGATGAATGATGAATGATGAATGATGAATGATGAATGATGAATGATGAATGATGAATGATGAATGATGAATGATGAATGATGAATGATGAATGATGAATGATGAATGATGAATGATGAATGATGAATGATGAATGATGAATGATGAATGATGAATGATGAATGATGAATGATGAATGATGAATGATGAATGATGAATGATGAATGATGAATGATGAATGATGAATGATGAATGATGAATGATGAATGATGAATGATGAATGATGAATGATGAATGATGAATGATGAATGATGAATGATGAATGATGAATGATGAATGATGAATGATGAATGATGAATGATGAATGATGAATGATGAATGATGAATGATGAATGATGAATGATGAATGATGAATGATGAATGATGAATGATGAATGATGAATGATGAATGATGAATGATGAATGATGAATGATGAATGATGAATGATGAATGATGAATGATGAATGATGAATGATGAATGATGAATGATGAATGATGAATGATGAATGATGAATGATGAATGATGAATGATGAATGATGAATGATGAATGATGAATGATGAATGATGAATGATGAATGATGAATGATGAATGATGAATGATGAATGATGAATGATGAATGATGAATGATGAATGATGAATGATGAATGATGAATGATGAATGATGAATGATGAATGATGAATGATGAATGATGAATGATGAATGATGAATGATGAATGATGAATGATGAATGATGAATGATGAATGATGAATGATGAATGATGAATGATGAATGATGAATGATGAATGATGAATGATGAATGATGAATGATGAATGATGAATGATGAATGATGAATGATGAATGATGAATGATGAATGATGAATGATGAATGATGAATGATGAATGATGAATGATGAATGATGAATGATGAATGATGAATGATGAATGATGAATGATGAATGATGAATGATGAATGATGAATGATGAATGATGAATGATGAATGATGAATGATGAATGATGAATGATGAATGATGAATGATGAATGATGAATGATGAATGATGAATGATGAATGATGAATGATGAATGATGAATGATGAATGATGAATGATGAATGATGAATGATGAATGATGAATGATGAATGATGAATGATGAATGATGAATGATGAATGATGAATGATGAATGATGAATGATGAATGATGAATGATGAATGATGAATGATGAATGATGAATGATGAATGATGAATGTGAATGATGAATGATGAATGATGAATGATGAATGATGAATGATGAATGATGAATGATGAATGATGAATGATGAATGATGAATGATGAATGATGAATGATGAATGATGAATGATGAATGATGAATGATGAATGATGAATGATGAATGATGAATGATGAATGATGAATGATGAATGATGAATGATGAATGATGAATGATGAATGATGAATGATGAATGATGAATGATGAATGATGAATGATGAATGATGAATGATGAATGATGAATGATGAATGATGAATGATGAATGATGAATGATGAATGATGAATGATGAATGATGAATGATGAATGATGAATGATGAATGATGAATGATGAATGATGAATGATGAATGATGAATGATGAATGATGAATGATGAATGATGAATGATGAATGATGAATGATGAATGATGAATGATGAATGATGAATGATGAATGATGAATGATGAATGATGAATGATGAATGATGAATGATGAATGATGAATGATGAATGATGAATGATGAATGATGAATGATGAATGATGAATGATGAATGATGAATGATGAATGATGAATGATGAATGATGAATGATGAATGATGAATGATGAATGATGAATGATGAATGATGAATGATGAATGATGAATGATGAATGATGAATGATGAATGATGAATGATGAATGATGAATGATGAATGATGAATGATGAATGATGAATGATGAATGATGAATGATGAATGATGAATGATGAATGATGAATGATGAATGATGAATGATGAATGATGAATGATGAATGATGAATGATGAATGATGAATGATGAATGATGAATGATGAATGATGAATGATGAATGATGAATGATGAATGATGAATGATGAATGATGAATGATGAATGATGAATGATGAATGATGAATGATGAATGATGAATGATGAATGATGAATGATGAATGATGAATGATGAATGATGAATGATGAATGATGAATGATGAATGATGAATGATGAATGATGAATGATGAATGATGAATGATGAATGATGAATGATGAATGATGAATGATGAATGATGAATGATGAATGATGAATGATGAATGATGAATGATGAATGATGAATGATGAATGATGAATGATGAATGATGAATGATGAATGATGAATGATGAATGATGAATGATGAATGATGAATGATGAATGATGAATGATGAATGATGAATGATGAATGATGAATGATGAATGATGAATGATGAATGATGAATGATGAATGATGAATGATGAATGATGAATGATGAATGATGAATGATGAATGATGAATGATGAATGATGAATGATGAATGATGAATGATGAATGATGAATGATGAATGATGAATGATGAATGATGAATGATGAATGATGAATGATGAATGATGAATGATGAATGATGAATGATGAATGATGAATGATGAATGATGAATGATGAATGATGAATGATGAATGATGAATGATGAATGATGAATGATGAATGATGAATGATGAATGATGAATGATGAATGATGAATGATGAATGATGAATGATGAATGATGAATGATGAATGATGAATGATGAATGATGAATGATGAATGATGAATGATGAATGATGAATGATGAATGATGAATGATGAATGATGAATGATGAATGATGAATGATGAATGATGAATGATGAATGATGAATGATGAATGATGAATGATGAATGATGAATGATGAATGATGAATGATGAATGATGAATGATGAATGATGAATGATGAATGATGAATGATGAATGATGAATGATGAATGATGAATGATGAATGATGATGATGAATGATGAATGATGAATGATGAATGATGAATGATGAATGATGAATGATGAATGATGAATGATGAATGATGAATGATGAATGATGAATGATGAATGATGAATGATGAATGATGAATGATGAATGATGAATGATGAATGATGAATGATGAATGATGAATGATGAATGATGAATGATGAATGATGAATGATGAATGATGAATGATGAATGATGAATGATGAATGATGAATGATGAATGATGAATGATGAATGATGAATGATGAATGATGAATGATGAATGATGATGATGAATGATGAATGATGAATGATGAATGATGAATGATGATGAATGATGAATGATGAATGATGAATGATGAATGATGAATGATGAATGATGAATGATGAATGATGAATGATGAATGATGAATGATGAATGATGAATGATGAATGATGAATGATGAATGATGAATGATGAATGATGAATGATGAATGATGATGAATGATGAATGATGAATGATGAATGATGAATGATGAATGATGAATGATGAATGATGAATGATGAATGATGAATGATGAATGATGAATGATGAATGATGAATGATGAATGATGAATGATGAATGATGAATGATGAATGATGAATGATGAATGATGAATGATGAATGATGAATGATGAATGATGAATGATGAATGATGAATGATGAATGATGAATGATGAATGATGAATGATGAATGATGAATGATGAATGATGAATGATGAATGATGAATGATGAATGATGAATGATGAATGATGAATGATGAATGATGAATGATGAATGATGAATGATGAATGATGAATGATGAATGATGAATGATGAATGATGAATGATGAATGATGAATGATGAATGATGAATGATGAATGATGAATGATGAATGATGAATGATGAATGATGAATGATGAATGATGAATGATGAATGATGAATGATGAATGATGAATGATGAATGATGAATGATGAATGATGAATGATGAATGATGAATGATGAATGATGAATGATGAATGATGAATGATGAATGATGAATGATGAATGATGAATGATGAATGATGAATGATGAATGATGAATGATGAATGATGATGATGATGAGAATGATGAATGATGAATGATGAATGATGAATGATGAATGATGAATGATGAATGATGAATGATGAATGATGAATGATGAATGATGAATGATGAATGATGAATGATGAATGATGAATGATGAATGATGAATGATGAATGATGAATGATGAATGATGAATGATGAATGATGAATGATGAATGATGAATGATGAATGATGAATGATGAATGATGAATGATGAATGATGAATGATGAATGATGAATGATGAATGATGAATGATGAATGATGAATGATGAATGATGAATGATGAATGATGAATGATGAATGATGAATGATGAATGATGAATGATGAATGATGAATGATGAATGATGAATGATGAATGATGAATGATGAATGATGAATGATGAATGATGAATGATGAATGATGAATGATGAATGATGAATGATGAATGATGAATGATGAATGATGAATGATGAATGATGAATGATGAATGATGAATGATGAATGATGAATGATGAATGATGAATGATGAATGATGAATGATGAATGATGAATGATGAATGATGAATGATGAATGATGAATGATGAATGATGAATGATGAATGATGAATGATGAATGATGAATGATGAATGATGAATGATGAATGATGAATGATGAATGATGAATGATGAATGATGAATGATGAATGATGAATGATGAATGATGAATGATGAATGATGAATGATGAATGATGAATGATGAATGATGAATGATGAATGATGAATGATGAATGATGAATGATGAATGATGAATGATGAATGATGAATGATGAATGATGATGATGAATGATGAATGATGAATGATGAATGATGAATGATGAATGATGAATGATGAATGATGAATGATGAATGATGAATGATGAATGATGAATGATGAATGATGAATGATGAATGATGAATGATGAATGATGAATGATGAATGATGAATGATGAATGATGAATGATGAATGATGAATGATGAATGATGAATGATGAATGATGAATGATGAATGATGAATGATGAATGATGAATGATGAATGATGAATGATGAATGATGAATGATGAATGATGAATGATGAATGATGAATGATGAATGATGAATGATGAATGATGAATGATGAATGATGAATGATGAATGATGAATGATGAATGATGAATGATGAATGATGAATGATGAATGATGAATGATGAATGATGAATGATGAATGATGAATGATGAATGATGAATGATGAATGATGAATGATGAATGATGAATGATGAATGATGAATGATGAATGATGAATGATGAATGATGAATGATGAATGATGAATGATGAATGATGAATGATGAATGATGAATGATGAATGATGAATGATGAATGATGAATGATGAATGATGAATGATGAATGATGAATGATGAATGATGAATGATGAATGATGAATGATGAATGATGAATGATGAATGATGAATGATGAATGATGAATGATGAATGATGAATGATGAATGATGAATGATGAATGATGAATGATGAATGATGAATGATGAATGATGAATGATGAATGATGAATGATGAATGATGAATGATGAATGATGAATGATGAATGATGAATGATGAATGATGAATGATGAATGATGAATGATGAATGATGAATGATGAATGATGAATGATGAATGATGAATGATGAATGATGAATGATGAATGATGAATGATGAATGATGAATGATGAATGATGAATGATGAATGATGAATGATGAATGATGAATGATGAATGATGAATGATGAATGATGAATGATGAATGATGAATGATGAATGATGAATGATGAATGATGAATGATGAATGATGAATGATGAATGATGAATGATGAATGATGAATGATGAATGATGAATGATGAATGATGAATGATGAATGATGAATGATGAATGATGAATGATGAATGATGAATGATGAATGATGAATGATGAATGATGAATGATGAATGATGAATGATGAATGATGAATGATGAATGATGAATGATGAATGATGAATGATGAATGATGAATGATGAATGATGAATGATGAATGATGAATGATGAATGATGAATGATGAATGATGAATGATGAATGATGAATGATGAATGATGAATGATGAATGATGAATGATGAATGATGAATGATGAATGATGAATGATGAATGATGAATGATGAATGATGAATGATGAATGATGAATGATGAATGATGAATGATGAATGATGAATGATGAATGATGAATGATGAATGATGAATGATGAATGATGAATGATGAATGATGAATGATGAATGATGAATGATGAATGATGAATGATGAATGATGAATGATGAATGATGAATGATGAATGATGAATGATGAATGATGAATGATGAATGATGAATGATGAATGATGAATGATGAATGATGAATGATGAATGATGAATGATGAATGATGAATGATGAATGATGAATGATGAATGATGAATGATGAATGATGAATGATGAATGATGAATGATGAATGATGAATGATGAATGATGAATGATGAATGATGAATGATGAATGATGAATGATGAATGATGAATGATGAATGATGAATGATGAATGATGAATGATGAATGATGAATGATGAATGATGAATGATGAATGATGAATGATGAATGATGAATGATGAATGATGAATGATGAATGATGAATGATGAATGATGAATGATGAATGATGAATGATGAATGATGATGATGAATGATGAATGATGAATGATGAATGATGAATGATGAATGATGAATGATGAATGATGATGATGATGAATGATGAATGATGAATGATGAATGATGAATGATGAATGATGAATGATGAATGATGAATGATGAATGATGAATGATGAATGATGAATGATGAATGATGAATGATGAATGATGAATGATGAATGATGAATGATGAATGATGAATGATGAATGATGAATGATGAATGATGAATGATGAATGATGAATGATGAATGATGAATGATGAATGATGAATGATGAATGATGAATGATGAATGATGAATGATGAATGATGAATGATGAATGATGAATGATGAATGATGAATGATGAATGATGAATGATGAATGATGAATGATGAATGATGAATGATGAATGATGAATGATGAATGATGAATGATGAATGATGAATGATGAATGATGAATGATGAATGATGAATGATGAATGATGAATGATGAATGATGAATGATGAATGATGAATGATGAATGATGAATGATGATGAATGATGAATGATGAATGATGAATGATGAATGATGAATGATGAATGATGAATGATGAATGATGAATGATGAATGATGAATGATGAATGATGAATGATGAATGATGAATGATGAATGATGAATGATGAATGATGAATGATGAATGATGAATGATGAATGATGAATGATGAATGATGAATGATGAATGATGAATGATGAATGATGAATGATGAATGATGAATGATGAATGATGAATGATGAATGATGAATGATGAATGATGAATGATGAATGATGAATGATGAATGATGAATGATGAATGATGAATGATGAATGATGAATGATGAATGATGAATGATGAATGATGAATGATGAATGATGAATGATGAATGATGAATGATGAATGATGAATGATGAATGATGAATGATGAATGATGAATGATGAATGATGAATGATGAATGATGAATGATGAATGATGAATGATGAATGATGAATGATGAATGATGAATGATGAATGATGAATGATGAATGATGAATGATGAATGATGAATGATGAATGATGAATGATGAATGATGAATGATGAATGATGAATGATGAATGATGAATGATGAATGATGAATGATGAATGATGAATGATGAATGATGAATGATGAATGATGAATGATGAATGATGAATGATGAATGATGAATGATGAATGATGAATGATGAATGATGAATGATGAATGATGAATGATGAATGATGAATGATGAATGATGAATGATGAATGATGAATGATGAATGATGAATGATGAATGATGATGAATGAGAATGATGAATGATGAATGATGAATGATGAATGATGAATGATGAATGATGAATGATGAATGATGAATGATGAATGATGAATGATGAATGATGAATGATGAATGATGAATGATGAATGATGAATGATGAATGATGAATGATGAATGATGAATGATGAATGATGAATGATGAATGATGAATGATGAATGATGAATGATGAATGATGAATGATGAATGATGAATGATGAATGATGAATGATGAATGATGAATGATGAATGATGAATGATGAATGATGAATGATGAATGATGAATGATGAATGATGAATGATGAATGATGAATGATGAATGATGAATGATGAATGATGAATGATGAATGATGAATGATGAATGATGAATGATGAATGATGAATGATGAATGATGAATGATGAATGATGAATGATGAATGATGAATGATGAATGATGAATGATGAATGATGAATGATGAATGATGAATGATGAATGATGAATGATGAATGATGAATGATGAATGATGAATGATGAATGATGAATGATGAATGATGAATGATGAATGATGAATGATGAATGATGAATGATGAATGATGAATGATGAATGATGAATGATGAATGATGAATGATGAATGATGAATGATGAATGATGAATGATGAATGATGAATGATGAATGATGAATGATGAATGATGAATGATGAATGATGAATGATGAATGATGAATGATGAATGATGAATGATGAATGATGAATGATGAATGATGAATGATGAATGATGAATGATGAATGATGAATGATGAATGATGAATGATGAATGATGAATGATGAATGATGAATGATGAATGAGAATGATGAATGATGAATGATGAATGATGAATGATGAATGATGAATGATGAATGATGAATGATGAATGATGAATGATGAATGATGAATGATGAATGATGAATGATGAATGATGAATGATGAATGATGAATGATGAATGATGAATGATGATGATGAATGATGAATGATGAATGATGAATGATGAATGATGAATGATGAATGATGAATGATGAATGATGAATGATGAATGATGAATGATGAATGATGAATGATGAATGATGAATGATGAATGATGAATGATGAATGATGAATGATGAATGATGAATGATGAATGATGAATGATGAATGATGAATGATGAATGATGAATGATGAATGATGAATGATGAATGATGAATGATGAATGATGAATGATGAATGATGAATGATGAATGATGAATGATGAATGATGAATGATGAATGATGAATGATGAATGATGAATGATGAATGATGAATGATGAATGATGAATGATGAATGATGAATGATGAATGATGAATGATGAATGATGAATGATGAATGATGAATGATGAATGATGAATGATGAATGATGAATGATGAATGATGAATGATGAATGATGAATGATGAATGATGAATGATGAATGATGAATGATGAATGATGAATGATG
Organism: Nemotelus nigrinus; assembly: GCA_947369275.1. Taxonomy (NCBI): domain Eukaryota; kingdom Metazoa; phylum Arthropoda; class Insecta; order Diptera; family Stratiomyidae; genus Nemotelus; species Nemotelus nigrinus. The sequence goes on along the minus strand of CANBKX010000593.1, from coordinate 1,339 downwards.
AATGATGAATGATGAATGATGAATGATGAATGATGAATGATGAATGATGAATGATGAATGATGAATGATGAATGATGAATGATGAATGATGAATGATGAATGATGAATGATGATGATGATGATGAATGATGAATGATGAATGATGAATGATGAATGATGAATGATGAATGATGAATGATGAATGATGAATGATGATGATGAATGATGAATGATGAATGATGAATGATGAATGATGAATGATGAATGATGAATGATGAATGATGAATGATGAATGATGAATGATGAATGATGAATGATGAATGATGAATGATGAATGATGAATGATGAATGATGAATGATGAATGATGAATGATGAATGATGAATGATGAATGATGAATGATGAATGATGAATGATGAATGATGAATGATGAATGATGAATGATGAATGATGAATGATGAATGATGAATGATGAATGATGAATGATGAATGATGAATGATGAATGATGAATGATGAATGATGAATGATGAATGATGAATGATGAATGATGAATGATGAATGATGAATGATGAATGATGAATGATGAATGATGAATGATGAATGATGAATGATGAATGATGAATGATGAATGATGAATGATGAATGATGAATGATGAATGATGAATGATGAATGATGAATGATGAATGATGAATGATGAATGATGAATGATGAATGATGAATGATGAATGATGAATGATGAATGATGAATGATGAATGATGAATGATGAATGATGAATGATGAATGATGAATGATGAATGATGAATGATGAATGATGAATGATGAATGATGAATGATGAATGATGAATGATGAATGATGAATGATGAATGATGAATGATGAATGATGAATGATGAATGATGATGATGAATGATGAATGATGAATGATGAATGATGAATGATGAATGATGAATGATGAATGATGAATGATGAATGATGAATGATGATGATGAATGATGAATGATGAATGATGAATGATGAATGATGAATGATGAATGATGAATGATGAATGATGAATGATGAATGATGAATGATGAATGATGAATGATGAATGATGAATGATGAATGATGAATGATGAATGATGAATGATGAATGATGAATGATGAATGATGAATGATGAATGATGAATGATGAATGATGAATGATGAATGATGAATGATGAATGATGAATGATGAATGATGAATGATGAATGATGAATGATGAATGATGAATGATGAATGATGAATGATGAATGATGAATGATGAATGATGAATGATGAATGATGAATGATGAATGATGAATGATGAATGATGAATGATGAATGATGAATGATGAATGATG
>CANBKX010000592.1:0-15554 GCA_947369275.1 Nemotelus nigrinus | reverse complement strand
ATATATATATATATATATATATATATATATATATATATATATATATATATATATATATATATATATATATATATGTATATATATATATATATATATATATATATATATATATATATATATATATATATATATATATATATATATATATATATATATATATATATATATATATATATATTAATTAAACAAAAGAGCGAGGAAGACGAAACAAAATATGGCGGACGACGGAACTATCTCTGAGATAGAGCCAGAAGACGCTTTAGACAACACAGACGAGGAAGAAGAAGAAGAAGAAGAAGAAGAAGAAGAAGAAATGAGCTCTGACGGAGACGACCAGACAGCACAACTACTTGAACAGATCAAGCGATCCAACGAAACTTTAAATAGAATAATTAAGCAGCTGGAGGACACTCAGGCAGAACTCCTCGCGCAGCGTAGACAAAACGAAGAGCTCATCAGACAAAACAAAGAGCTCACAGACAGAATTTTCAACATGACTGATAATACGGAAAAGACACAACTGAAAAGAAAGCTTGCAACATCACCGACACTTTCAACTAACATGGACAAAAAGAAGACAAAAACCAAGGGTACAGTACAAACTTCAATGTCATCAGCGGCGGCAGACACGGAAGATGAAAATAATAGCTTATGTTCAGTAGATATGGAGGTTGAGGATGCTCTCCCATCAACCAGTGAATTAAGGCCTGAAGAAGAGTATCCAGCACTTCCACTTCCAAAACCTGTCAAGGCAATGAAACTGCTGACGACACACAACACAGCCACGACCTCACAAAAAACAAAAACAAAAGACAAAACAGACCAAGCACAGACAAATAACCCCGAACAGAAGAAGACGACAGTACCTGTAATTATACGAGAACCAAACAAGTGGACACAAATAAGTAGGTCTCTGAAAGATCTAAAAATAAATTATGAATCTGCTAAGAGAGTATTTTTAGGTATCCAGGTGATTCCCTCTACACCACTAGACCACAAAAAACTGACGAAGTTCCTCACCGGTGAGAAAGTGCAGTACCACACGTACTTTCTCCCAGAGAAAAAGAATCTGAACGTGGTGATTCGAGGTCTTCATTGCCTCACACCAGAGGAAATCAAGGAGGATCTGCAGACTCAGGGCTTCCACCCGCTAGAGGTCTTCTTCCTCAAATTGAGGAATGGGACCTCAAAGCTTGTCAAGATCCTTCTCCCGAGGGCGGAAACTAATATTTGCAATATAAAAGCAGTATGTCACCTCATCTGCAAAGTTGAAGCTCAGCGACCAAGGGGAGGGCAATCGCAGTGCCACAATTGCCAGCAGTTTGGTCATGCAGCCAATAACTGTCACGCACAGGCGAAATGTGTCAAATGCGAAGGGGAACACCACTTCTCCCAATGCAAGAAACAACGCGAAGAAATTGCCAAGTGTGTGAACTGTGGAGGTGATCACCCGGCCAGCTATGGGGGATGTCCTAGGAATCCCAAGAACCTGAGGAAGACGTTTGCACAGGTGGCAAAAACGAGCCTCCCATCCCCATTACTTTTACCCACAAACCAGCCCCCCAAACCCAAATTTAACAAGATTGCAGCGCAGCAGACTCTGCCCAACGTCCCACAGCCGGCTATCATGGCTCAAATGTTTTGCAATATGCAAGAGCAGTTTCAAGCCATGATGAAGGACATGATGGAGAAAATGGTGCAGGGAATGCTCGCAACATTTCCAGCCCCAAAATCTAACAAAAAATATTAATGTCATTCCCCAACCACATGACCATTCTCACCTGGAATGCAAATTCCATCATCAGCAAGACTGGAGAGCTGAGGCAATTTCTATATGATTATAGAGTTGATATCATGCTCATCCAGGAAACTTTTCTAAAACCAGCTGATCGCCTCCACATCTCTAACTACAATCTTTACCGTAGTGATAGATTGTCAGGTAGAGGTGGAGGCACTGCAATCCTGGTGAGAAGGGGCATAAACCACCTTCACCTCCAAATTCCCACCCTCCAACAAATGGAAGCGACTGCCATCAAAGTGCACACGGATTTCTTTGAATTCGTGGTGACTTCTGTGTACATCCCTCCTAGAAACACCAACTTTGGCCCGGACTTAAATAAACTATTCGAAAGTGAAGGTCCTGTCTTTGTGGCAGGAGACTTAAACGCTTATCACCGCCACTGGGGAGACGTGAGAGGCAATCAAGCTGGAATCGAGCTACAAAGATTCATCACGGAAAACTGCATAAGCGTGCATCTCCCCGATGAGCCCACACACTTTGGTACAGTTCATAGTCATGTCTTAGATATAGGACTCTCGCAAAACTTCCACCATAACTTGCGACTGACTGTCCTCGATGAACTGTCATCTGACCACAAGCCGGTACTATTCATCATAGAAGATGTGTATATTAACGAGCCTCTTCGAATGATGAAGAGAACAAATTGGAACCTTTTTCCGTGACGCAATGGCGAACGAATATTTCGAAGAAACACTCGAAACCGCCAGCAATATTAACAGAGCTATTAACACACTGACTGAAAAAATAAAGCAGGTAAAAGAGGACAACACGATTCAAACTCCGACAAAGGGACATAACCCTTACGAACTCCCAAGAAACATAAAAGATCTCATAAGGAGGAGGAACAGAGTTCGGAGAAGAGCTAGGCGTACGGGTGACCCTAGCATAAGAACGGAAGCAAACCGGCTCACAAATACCATCAGCTGTCAGATCGCATGGTTCCGCAACGAAAAGTGGGGTAACTTTTTGCATAGCATGGAACCTGGTGATAACAACTACTGGCGCATGACTAAATATTTTCGGCACAAAAACAGAATAGCGGTGCCCCCAATACATGGACCAAATGGACTGAAATTTGACGGCGCTGACAAGGCGGAGGCCTTCGCTGAGGTACTAGAGCTTCAATTTCAGGAAAACCGCTCCCCGGAGGATGATATTGACGAGGAAGAAGAGGTTTGTGAGTCTGTAGACCAAATTCTTGCCTCTGCACCAACAGAAAACTATCAAATCAGACCAACAAACTTCGAAGAGTTCAAACAACTCATTAACGGACTTAATAAGCGGAAATCACCTGGACCTGATTCAATAGGGAACTTATGGTTGACACAACTTCCTGACAATACATTGACAACAGTTACTGACATTATTAACGCTATATTTCGAACGAAGAACTTCCCTGAGGTCTGGAAAACAGCGATTATAACAGTTGTACCTAAACCAGGCAAAGACCTCCACTTCCCACAAAATTGGAGACCAATAAGTCTCCTATCCTCCGTAGGAAAAATCGCTGAGCGTCTTCTTCTCGACCGGCTTAATGAAATCATAGAGGAAAAATCCATTATCCCGGAGGTACAATTTGGCTTTAAGCCACTACATTCTACTGAGCTCCAGCTTGCAAGAGTGGTGCAGCACATACGTACAGGGTTCAACAAAAAAAAGTCAACGGGCTTGGTCATGTTTGATGTGGCCAAAGCATTTGACAAAGTCTGGCATGCAGGACTAATCTTCAAAATGCATACACTTCAAATTCCATTACCTTTCATACAGCTTATTGCCTCCTTTCTCCAGGGCAGAACTTTCTGTGTCAGAATTGACAACCATCTCTCCACAATGCGTTCAATAGAAGCTGGAGTCCCACAAGGTTCACCACTCTCCCCGATATTGTATAGCTTATACACCTCAGACATCCCCAATATGCCCAACATAAAAGTAGCCTTGTACGCAGATGACACATGCATCTTTTATACCTCGAAGCATGCAGAAGCTATATCTTCAAAGCTGCAATCCTATATAAACATGTTATTGGAATATTTCCAGAAATGGAAAATTCAAATAAACGCCGAGAAGACGCAAGCTATCTTCGTAACGAGACGACGAAGACAACAACCACCTCAACTTACAGTTGACAATCAGACAATAGAATGGCAACAGACAGCCAAATACTTGGGACTTACATTTGACAACAGATTAACGTGGACTACACATATAAAAAACAAGAGACAAGCCATTAACGGAGTACTGAGCAGACTGCAACCCATGACCAGACCAGACAAACTGAATATGACTAACAAAACGCTCCTCTACAAACAAATCATACGACCCATACTGACATATGGTAGCACTGCCTTCTACCAGACGTGCAAGACTAACAAACAACAACTGCAGATATGCCAAAACCTCGCTCTTAGGAAAATATTCAGAGTTCCATGGTATGTTAGGAATACGGATATACAAAGAGAACTAAGGATTGAGACAATAGACATATACATACGTGACAAAACGTTAAAACTGTTTGACAGACTAGAACAACATCCTAACAGTACCATGGAACATCTGAAAAACACCATAGCCCGTCCTAACGAGAGATATCCAAGCCTCAGACAGCTAACGGAATAGTGCGGAGCAACTGCACTAAGTGACATAATTTGCTTTGGGAGAGAAGTGAGTTGGGCCGAGGAGTCGCCCACCCAGAAGAGGGGAGTCAAAGTGCCGAAAGCACTAGCTCCAGTATAACACATTTCTTAGTAGTCGGTTTTGCCATTCTTGCCTATAATAGCGTAGATAACGTATATCGGCTTAAAGTTTTTCCAATCAGAGAATATTTGATGTGGAAACATAAACCGCTTACTTAAATTTCAATTTTTATTAATCTCACAGAAACAATTTCATTTATTTTAGTAGTTTCATTGTAAAACAATCCTGTCAAGTAAGAAACTTTTACAAAAAGAAAAATGTTATGCTTTCATTTTATTCATATTTTTTAAGAGAAAAAAATAGCACATTTAAGTCCGTAATTATAATAAACGCGTACAAAACATAAAGCTGTGCTTCTAAAATGATATATAAACATAAATGCACAAATTTTAGCTGATTGTATTTGCAATTTAGTGTTTTATATATCATTTTGTACTTCTACTTTTTAAAATAATTTGTTGACGTCTGCAACTAAATATTCTTTTCCATCAGGCTTTAATCTTTTCCCAAGACTTTTTGTAGAATTTTAACAATCTACAATTGGCTGATTGTCTTAAAAACCACGAAACTTACGCAGAGAAAATCGCTTACATAAATGAATATACCAACATGATTTCTAAGCTCAGGAAAATCATATTCGTCTGAAATCAGCCTGGTATTCTCTTTTGGTCTTGCGGTAAATCTACGGTTGAAAGAGTGCTTATGCTAAGTAATGGCTATGTTTTTTGTAGATAGAGCATTTAACACTATTGATTTGAACAAACTTTCACTAAAGAAAGGTTTTTAATATTTTGTAGGATAATGCAACAGAGTATGTAGTTTTCAAATTAACTCAAAAATGAAAAACAATTTGGATAAGGCGTTTATGCTGAGAACGGAAGTAAATCGTGTATATAAAGAACAATAAATTATGCATATAAGATAACCCATGGATCATCTGTCCGCAAATAAACCCTTGAGCTGTTTTTCCAAGAAGCCGTTCCCCACAACTATAAACTAAACATTATGTAGATGTTTAAACTTGAGTAATTTACCGAACTAAGATGCGCCAATAACAGCGAAGGTTTCAAAAATTCATTAAGTCGGACAAAATTTCGGAAGACTTATGTTTCAGACCACTAGAAATGCAATTGAAGTGCAACTGTCATCATTAAAGTGTTATATTACAAATCGAGATTTACCGGAATTTTTCAATCTCCAATAATAGTCAGGTTCAACACATTGGTTGAAAAAAGACTTGTTTGTTCGTTGTCGTTCCGATTTAATGTAAAATCAAACAGTCCAGGACTTGTCGGTTGGGCGTTTTGAAGTCGCTCTTTAGTTTAAAATCACTTTTTGTGTTGGAATCATTAATCAAAGTTGAGTTCGGAATCGTTTTAATACCAAAGTCTATTAGAAATCACAGAGTGTCGGAATCAATAGTTATTCGAATTGTAATTACAGTAAAAGCAACAATGAATAAACTTAAAGTTACCTTTTAAAGAATCCGCGTTTGACTTTATTGTGTAACATTTTCACTAATTTTGTAATTCTTCAATTACAACTCGTTCCGCCGAAAATTATATATATATATATATATATATATATATATATATATATATATATACATTTATATATATATACATATATATATATACATATATATATATAAATATATATACATATCTATATATATATATATATATATATATATATATATATATATATATATATATATATATATATATATATATATATATATATATATATATATATATATATATATAAATATATATACATATCTCTATATATATATATATATATATATATATATATATATATATATATATATATATATATATATATATATATATATATATATATATATATATATATATATATATATATATATATATATATATATATATATATATATATATATGTATATCAGCAAAATGATTAAGGGAGATAATCGCTGGAGTGGCCGATCCGATTGAGCTGAAACTTTCGGAGAACGTAGACGTATGTAGTAGGTAGGTCCATAATTTGCTAAAATTTAGATATTTTACACCTTTTGGCGGCGGCGAGCGTTTCAGTGAATTTTGAGGTACTCCTATATTTCCAAAAAGCACGAAATTTTGTTCAAAACAAGTATTGGGAATGAAAATCTATAATGTTTTAAGTTTTTTTCGATAAAAAATTGGAAATTTTTAGCCGTGTGTGAGTGCAGCGTGCCTAAAAGTAGGCAAGGGTTTTTTTTTCAAATTTTGATTTGTCATTACTTCTGACAAAGACATTGGATCATCGTTAAATTTGCAGAGCATATTGATGTTGACTAAGATTTAACATACATGTATTTCCAAGTTCGTGCGGGTAACCCTGTACCTGCGGGAGGCTCCTGAAAAAAAATCCTTCAAATCATTGACCTTCCTGAAAATTTTTTGATTTTTGACAAACAATTCAAATCATTGATAAATTTAATTTTTTGTGGATCATGTCAAATTGAAATTCTTAAAATTCCGAATTGGACAAGAACGGCAACCCATCACCAAATTACCTCTTTTTTCAGCGCTCGAAAGTTCTGTTCAGCAGAACTGACGACCGGATTGTTCGATCATAATGAAATTTACAGTACATGTTGGTATTTACTAGGACCAGGTCTGATAGAAGTGTTTTTGAAATGCGGGCAACCCTGTCGCAGTGGTGTCATCTTGAAAAATCATTGAGAAAAAAACAGCTTTATGGCCTATAACTTCTTTTCAGTCATCAGATTTAAACAAAATTCACATAAAATTTGGGTCTTATTTTTGGTAACATTTGCTGAAAATTTGGCTGAAAAATTAAAATAGAGTTCTTGCAAATTTGCTCAGCAAAATAAAACTTTTTTCCCTGTAACTTCCGATCCAGTTATGGTATCAAAACGAAGTTTTTGGAGCAAATAGACTTTGATGTGAACCAAATTTCATAGGAATTTCGTACAAAAAGCATGAAAGGGCTGCCAGCTATGACCTTTTTTGTAATTTTTTGAAATTTCTTTACTGAGCGATTATGTCATTAAATTTGCAAATGGGAATGATCCTGCAATGAAAATTACCGACAAATATCAACACTTTAAAAATTTGAAAGGTTGTGAGGGTGGTACTTCTAAAATTTTTTTCACCCGTATAACTTCTAGCGTAGTAATTCAATCGAAACGAAATTTACTGGTTATGTTTAGCTTAACGTGAAGCAGATTTGGTTTATATTTTGCTTTGCTGCTGACGTAGGGTAACCAGCTTTAGCCATTTTTGTAACTATTGCACCAACAGATGCTTCAAATTACATTCTCATATGCAAAGCATTTGCAATCAAACTAAGAAACCAATTTTTAAATTTTCCGAGTTTTGAACATTTTTCGGATGGCAGCCTCAAACAACGTTTAACCGCTGAAGCTTTCGATGAAATTTTCCGATGAGAACGAAATTCAAAGGATAAGTTGATTTTAGTATGAGCTTGTTAAGGTAAACTTATTGCTGCTTCGTTGGAAAAATGTTGCCAGCACTGAACATTTTCATGATTTGTGTTATAGTTGAGTTTTGTTGCTTTGGATAAGGAATGGTTGATATGATTCTACAAAAAAGTTTATTGCGTCTTTCCACATGTTTTTGTCACTCAAAGACAATTTCTTCGAAAATTAGTTTTCTAGCGGTTCAGATGCGCTAGACTTTTGGTCCTTCGAACCAGATAGTGGCAAGTGTTTATTGTGAAACTGGGTTATTTTCGCACTGTGGATTAGTTTTTAACCCAAAGTGAACATTTAATTGAATAATAAAGCAATATAGAAGTACATACTCAGCTGGTAGCGTTAAAAAGTAAGTTTCCTTTCATTACCTTGACACTGCATGACTATGGAATTTGCATGAATAGTTATTTACTTCATTTAAATGCAATATCCATAAGTTGATCGCGAGTGAACAACGGTGAAATGAAATTGAACTGCGTGAATTTGATTATAACGGGAAATTGATTTAATTAAATTATTTATACAGCAAAGGCTCGCGGCCGAGCAATTAACAAAATAATTGGCAACTAGAAAAAAGATCCGAAATGCCATAAAGCATCGGTATAGCTGCGAAAACTAATTGAGAAAGTGCAGGCAATTTACAAGGCATTTATGCACACTCATAACCAAATCATGGATCTGATATCTGAGGAGCGGGATTTAGATCGTGAATATTTTTCTGGTGGCAAACTGAATGCATTTGAAGAATTACATTTGCAGTTCATCGTGGATTTAGAAGAAAAATTACAAGAAATTGATAGCGAAATGGTAGAAGAGAAATTTAGGTGTCAAAGGGATTTGAAGCTCAAGTTACCAAGGATCCACCTTCCCAAATTTTCAGGGAAGTATGATGAGTGGATTTCCTTTAGAGATTTGTTAGTGTCACTGATATACCAAAGACAGTCAATAGCAAACGTTGACAAACTTCATTATTTGAAGTGAAGTCTGTCAAGCGAAGGGGAAAATTTATTTAAAAACGTGGCGATTACCGATGTTAATTATCATATGGCATGGAATACATTAAATGATCGCTATGATAACAAATACATTCTGCTAAATGCACATTTTTAAACTTTATTTGGTATCGGAAATGCTACTGAATCATAGTCATCGTTGAAAAATCTTATGGATGAGACTAGTGAATGTGTGCAATCAATTCAAAATTTACATGCAACACGATGTTTGCCTTCTGAAACGCGGCAGTTATGGGAACAGCAGCAACATACTAATAAAAATGAAGCAGGCTCAGTCGAAAACTTAATAAATTTCTTGCACAATCGCTTTCGGGCCTTAGAGGCGGCGGGATATGATCGGTTTCGAAGTAACCCTTATGTGGAAAATACATCTTGGCCAAGCCCAGGCGAAATCTGGTGAGCCCGAGTGTGTTGACGGTCCAGACAAGCGACTTTGACAGGACTCGCCGGCGCTCGTGTGACTTTCGATCGGAATGGGTTTTGGGCACGAGTCAAGGCGATTCGTGTCGAGCTGTCAAATGCCGTCCACATGTTGGCCGTCTCGTCTGACTTCGGCTCGCCTGGCCTCGGCCAATATGTATTTGAAGCATAACATCTCCCATCCACGGAACGTTCATGCCATGCAAAGTGAATTTGGACAGAGTTGTATCTACGGTGGGGAAAACCACTTACTGAAGAAATATCAAAAATTTGTGAATGCCGATTATGAAGATAAGTTTGCTACGGTAAAACGCTATAGGCTGAGTATCAATTGTTTAGGAAACGGGCATGTAGTCGTTCAATGTCCAAGCACTTCTACGTGTTTTAAGTGCAAGAAAACTCATCACACGCTATTACATAGAGACAGTCATGAAGGTGGTTTTGTTAAGAACCCTGTACGTACACCATCATGTAATGCGACCATTCCTGTTGATAATACACTGGAGTGTCCAGCGGTTTACAATGTAAGCGTGCAGCCCTAAAGTACAACCCCTAAGCGGGAGGTTTTACTCGCGATTGTTCTCGTCGCAGTAAATTCATCGACGAGTCCTGAAATATTACGAGATCTCCTTGACCAGGGTTTTCAAACTTCCATCATCAGACAATCAGCTGTACAGCAGCTAGGACTTAAAATACATGTGACAGATATGAGTATATCGGAAATTGGAAATTCACAAGATAAATTGGTAAAAAGAGTAGCTCAAATTACGATACGTACTCAAAACAAGGAACGTATTCATTTTGAAGCTTTAATTCTCAGCAAATTAACCAACTTAATTCCTTCACGTAACGTCCTATCGGTTGTTTGGAAACGGCTGAATTGGAACCAACTCGCAGATCCATGTTTTGACAAACCAAGCCGAATCAATTTGCTATTAGATACTGAAGTATTTGCTCGCGTTATCCTTGTGAAGTCCATAGATTCTCTCAAGGTCCAGTAGCCCAAAACACTAAACTTGGTTGGACTATCTCCGGAGAAGTTCGTTGTTCGCATTCAAATCACTACAAAAGTTTTCAGGTGGAAACCAATGATGCTACAGCGTTAAATAAACAACTTCAGAGGTTCTGGGAGATAGAAGAGATCCCAACCACGTAACCATGGTCTGAAGATGGGAAATTGTGTGAAAATCATTTTGTTTAAGAGTGAACAAATAAAACAATCATGTGGGTGTTCGAGGGCCACAGCCCTAACGAGTTTTCTAGCGCTGGAGAAACGCTTTCAAGCCAATCCAGTCCTAAACCAAGAATATGATGAGTGTATGCATGATTACTTAAAAATGGGCCAAATCAAGCCGGCTCCAAATACCCATGAACAATTAACAATGAACGACGAAACAATATGCACTGCTTTGTACCTATCACATAATGCTGTTTATAAGGATAGTAGTGCAACAAAATGCCGGATTGTGTTCAACGCCAAGCGGAAAACTTCTACAGGGATTTCATAAAACGATGTACTTCTAACCGGGCCAGCGATACAAAACGAAATACTAGCAGTTCTAACAAACTGGAGACTATAAAAATTTGCATTTATAGCAGATATCACAAAAATGTATCGGCAAATCGCCATGGATGTAGATGATAGTAATTATCAGAGAATTCTATGGAGAAACTTAGTCGGAAACATTGACGACTACTTTTTAACTACTGTCACGTTTGGCACTATCGTCCTCCATTTTTGGCAATGAAAACTTTGCAAAAGCTAGCAGAAGAAGAAAAAGTAACTTATCGAATGCTTATAACGATGTCATGAGGGAATTCTACGTTGATGATCTGTTGTCCGGTGGACATGATCTGTTAAGCACAAATCTGAAACGGGACGAAGTAAAAGATTTGCTGAAGGCAGGAGGTTTTCCCTTACGAAAATGGATCTCGAATGACTTGCGAACTTCGGAAGACATTCCTGTGGCAGATCGCGAAATGAAGCCATCACATGAAATAGATTTGAATGAAGGGTCTATATAATTATGTATCATTCGGCATCCAACAGTGGATTGTTCCAGTTATCAGTTAAAATTGGAAGATCATGACTTACCATCCACCAAACGACAATTATTATCGGATAAAGCTCGGTTGTATGACTCATTGTGATGGTTAACACCAATCATAAAACATTGATGCAATCGCTGTGGTTGCAGAGACTTTGCTGGGATGAGCCACTGTCGAAGGATACAACTCAAAGTTGGATAGAATTTCGAAATGACTTGAATAATTGTGCGGAACTTCGTATCCCTAGGTGGATTCATTTTAAACCGTCGTCTAAATTGGAAATACATGGATTCTGCGATGCATCCACAAAAGCATACGCTGCCACAGCATATTTAGTTGTACGCGATACTGTCGAAACACATGCTTACCTCATTCTTTCTAAATTAAGGTTGGACCAATTCGCATTATGGGGCATTTAACGTGAAGCGGACAACGAAAAAAATTCGAGATTCTGGATTTCGATCATACTGCGCATTATGGTACTTCTAGAAGACAAGAACATAGATACAAAATTTTTGGTTTCTATAAGGTTTATTTGCCGAGCTATGGGCTTCTGAAAAACGGATAAAATTGATGAAAGGTTTTTTTGGGAGCAGATTCTCTGATTCAAAAAAAATTTAAAAACATTGAAAATACTGATTGGTGTGGAAAACTAACTGTTATTTTTCATTTTCATATTTTTCATAAACAAAATTAGCTTGGTCCAAATTATTCAAAAAACGAGTTAAAATTGTTACTTCCGGTTTCACACAAATTTTGACTTCTAGTTTTCAAACAAATTTCAAAATTAAAAAAAAACAGTTAGTTTTCTACACCAATTAGTATTTTTGATGTTTTTTAAATTTTTTTGAATTAGAGAATCCGCTTCCAAAAAACCCTTTCATCAATTTAATCATTTTACAGAAGCCCATAACTCGGCAACTAAACCTTATAGAAACCAAAAATTGTGTATCTACGTTCTTGTCTTCTAGAAATACCATTATGCACAATATGATCGAAATCCAGAATCTCGAATTTTTTTCGTTGTCCGCTTCACGTGAAATGCCCCCTATATCAATCCTACGTTTAGAACTATGCGAAGCAGTTCTGCTCTCTAGATTAATTAAGAAAGTCAAGGAATTTCTCAAAGATGAGAAAATTTATACATGGCTATGGACTGACTCCGCGATAGTATTAAATTGGTTGCAAACTCATTTATCTAAATGGAAATCATTTATTGCAAACCGCACGAGTGAAATACTTTCAAATATAGTCAACACTCTCTGGCGACACGTTCCGTCCAATCAAAACCCAGCAGACTTGCCATCTCGTGAAATAAGAGCACATGATCTCATTAACAACACTCTTTGGTGGAACGGTCCTGTTTGGCTGGTCCGCAATACAGATCGTTGGCCAAAATCGAAACGCATAATATCAACTTGTATGGAAAGGAACACCGCCATTTGGTTCACTTGAACACAATGAAATTCCCAGATTTACACGAATGGTCACATAAACACTCATCACTTTGTTGGCTGGTTTGCGTACCAGCTTACTGTTGAAGATTTATTGAGCTAACACGCAAAACTCTGACTTACAATGGATACATAGCAGCATATGAATACAAAAACTCTAGCGCACCTGAACCGCTAGAAACACTAATGTTCGAAGAACAGTAGATGAATCGTGCAGGTTTTGAGTGCATATTCCACCACATGTGCTGCTTATTACGGCCAAACTGTTTCAAATGCCACGTTTTACTTTCGTCTTAAGAATGCATTATAACTCATATGGTGGAAGGTTTCAGATATAACCACTGGCATGAATTTCAACGTTTATGAGAGCAAAACACGGGTTAATTATATTCGTTATCAGTTGCTTATTTCACATAATTTTGAAAGCAGCATCTCATATAACATCAATGAAGAAAATGCTCAGTGCCTGCAGCACTGTAACTGAAGTTGGTGTTTGAGGCTGCGATCCGAAAAATTTGCAGAACTTTGCGAATTGTAACATCGGTTATTTATTTTCATTGTAAATGTTTCCGGTATGTATACTAACTGTAAGCATTTATTGATACAAAAGTAGCACAACCGACTCGTGCTGGCAACCTTTCACCAGTATCAAAGCCAAGAATATATCAAATCTGCTTCACGTTGTTTAATTACATTCGAAGTTAAAGGAGTATAAAGAAATTTAGGGTTACATGCAGCGAGTTTTTTCAAATGATCGAAAGCTTAATATTTGCTGTTTATTGTCACTACAATATCATTACCATTTGAAAATTCTACGATAAAACCGCTTAATAAAGATATTGCAATTAAACACAAAACCAACAATAGCTGGCAACCCTATCACCGGCTTTTCAACCAAATTTGGCCTGAATAATGTTTATGACAGGTTTCATTAATTGTATGAAATTCGTATTGATTTCATGACTGCACTGGAAGTTATAGGGCAAAAAGTTTTATTTTCCTGAGCGAATTTTCAAAACCAAAGACACAAAAATTACCATAGCTGGCAGCACCAATCGAATTTTTCAACCAAATTTTCATCAAACAGAGCTTAAAGTAAGATTCAGCTACTGTGTCAATTTCATGAAAATCTGGTAACTTATTCACATTTCATAGGGCAAAAAGCTGTTTTTTTTTCTTTGTAATTTTTCAAGATGGCACCACTGGCACAGACTTGGCCACAATTCAAAATCGCTTCTATCAAATCTGGTTTTACTTAAGTCCAATGCATTCTGTAAATTTCAGCTGTATCTGATTATTGGTTCGTGAGTTTCCGTGAACAGAAGTTTTTGATGCTAAAAATATAGGTTAACTGGAGAGGGGTTACCGTTCTTGTCCGACATGAAATTTCCAAAGTTTTATTTTGAACGTGTAGATACAACATAAGATTTATATACAGATTGGTTTTATTGTAAGAAACGGACATATTTTTGAATATTCGATGGTTTGAATGTATTCACTTTCAAATTTTTTTTTCAAAATGAAGAAACCAAAATTATCATAGCTGGCAGCTCCAACCGAATTTTTCAACCAACTTTCTACGAAACGTGGCTTAAAGTAAGATCCAGCAATTGTGTGAGTTTCGTCAAAATCGAACGATTCAATCAGAATTTATAGGGCTAAAAACAGTTATCTTTTTTAGTGGTTTTTCAAGATGGCACCACTGGCACAGAATCGCCCACATTTCAAAATCACTTCTATCAGACCTGGTCCTATTTAAGACCAATACATTCTGTGAATTTCAAATA
Source organism: Nemotelus nigrinus (assembly GCA_947369275.1). NCBI lineage: Eukaryota > Metazoa > Arthropoda > Insecta > Diptera > Stratiomyidae > Nemotelus > Nemotelus nigrinus. Next base: position 855 of record CANBKX010000592.1, on the reverse strand, counting down.
ATTCTGCTCATCGGATCGTGAGTTTCCGTGAACAGAAGTTTTTGATGCTAAAAATATAGGTAAATTGGGCAAGGGTTACCAGGCGTGCCCGTTATACCATATCTTTTTTTTTTTTTGGTTATGTAAACAAAGCACAAGATTTACATATGAGTGGTTTTTTTTTTGAAGAAACGGCATTTTTTCAAGAGAGACGATGATTTGGAGGTTTTCACTTTCAGTGCCTGCCCTAGCTACAGGGTTGCCAGCACGCTCATTAAAAGCTACACAAATCTACAACTAAATAATATCAATATGTCCTGAAAATTTCGTAATGATTGAATAGCTCTGTCAAAAGTTATCGAAATTTAAATATTTTCAAATTTTCCCGTCCTCTTTTTAGGCACCCAGCGCACACATGGGGTTAAAAAATTCCAAAACATTATCCGATTCATATGTAAAACACGTTAGAAATTTATTTCGTTAACTTTATTTTTGCGAAAATCATTTGTGCACGAAATAATAGGTATATTAAAAATATCACTTAAATGGCCGCCGGCGCCAAAATGTTAACAATAACTGACATATAAAGAGACTTGGACCTATTCTGCATATACACCAATGTATCCTGAAAGTTTCAGCTCAATCGGATGGCGCGTTCCCGAGATTATCTCACTGAAATTTTTTGATGATATATATATATATATATATATATATATATATATATATATATATATATATATATATATATATATATATATATATATATATATATATATATATATATATGTATTATATATATAAATATATATAAATATATATATATATATATATATATATATATATATATATATATATATATATATATATATATATATA
>CANBKX010000591.1:0-17500 GCA_947369275.1 Nemotelus nigrinus | reverse complement strand
CTGCTGCCACCGCGAATCAAAAACTCCAACCTGACTACTCAGCAGTCAGCATTTCCCATCCATTCCTGAGCGATCCGCCACGTACCGTTGCTGACCAGCCGTTATCAGCTGTCCAACTACTGCACAGCCCACGCAGCCAGCACACAACATTTTTAGTTTCGCTGGCCTGATAACGGAGCTGATTCAAGTACTGTTCCAAATCAGCTGCGCTCAGGCCAGTGAACCCAACGCAATGCAATGCAATATTCGAAAATCAAACGCATATACATAGCCTGTTTTCGGATGGCCATGTAATGCGCTTGACCATCAAATGCAGCATTGCATACGCAATGTTTGTAGGTGTGTGTCTGCGTGGTGGTGGCAAGGCTGTTCCGTAACAGCGTGGGGACGACCCAGACCCTGAGACCTCATCCAGCTTGGCAAAAAGAAAAAATAAATAGAATAAGGAGAGAAAAAAAAACAGAAAAAAAAGAAAAATATTTTTAATAAGTTGACAACACAAAGCTAACTAACTACTATCTATTGCTTACCTAAATATCATTACGTCTTTTCAAAGCTGTTTATTTCTTTGAAAAGAGGCAATGACTCCTAGAAATAAATCTAACTTATTTTTAAACCTACTCATTGAATCCTTCCAAAGCTAACAGGCCACTGAAGCCTTAAAAGGAGGCAATGATACCTAACTCTAAACCTTAACGCCATTCATTTTGTCATCTCAAAGTTTATGCCCTTTGAGATGAGACAATAATGTGAAAAAACAAAATAAGAAGAAAAAAAAAATTAAATACTAACCTAAACATTGCATCCTCCCAAAGCTAAAGAGCTTCTAAAACTTTGAAAGGAGGCAAGGATTCTAATAACTAAAACTAAGATAATCTTAACATGATCATTGTATCCTCCCAAAGTTAATCCTTACTTTGAAAGGAGACAATACACCTATGAATCTAATCTAAATCTAATCTACCATAAGATAAGTTTAATTCTAAATGCTAAGATAATTATTACATCCCTTTAAAGCCAATTCTAAATCCTAAGATAATTATTACATCCCTTTAAAGCCAACGCCCCATCGGCCTTAAAAGGAGACAATAATGACTAAAATTATCTTAATGTATAAAAACGTATCATTCCACCTCGCCAAAGCTAATAACGGGGTTAAGCTTTGTCGAGAGGCAATAATAGTTTGATGTTAAACCTAATACTAATTATTCTATTCTTGAAGCTAAACTTAGTTTAAAATGAGCAATCTATTGTGTCTCACCAAAGTTACTTGATGAGAACAACTTTGGCTAGAGACAATAGCGTACCTAACCTAATCTTACTCCTACAAGTGAAACCATCATACTGTCTTCCCAAGGCGTTACAAGTCCCTTTGAAAAGAGACAATAATGGTACACTATATGCTAAGCCTAACAAAACTAGTCGCCTAATAAGATCTAAAAAAAACAACACAAAAGACTTTATGATAGCCCGTGGATTGAGATCCTCAGGGCCTATGCTGATGGTGAAGCAGTGGGTCGGTTCCAGCATGAATGAGCATAATTGGAAACATGCTAAAGTCGAAAAGCTGGCAGAACCGGTAACGCGGGCTGTAAATGCCGCTAGGTGGAGGAATATTGCCTGCTAATAGGGCTGAGATTTATATTCTCAGAGTGGTGACTTTCAACACTACGCTCAGCAGTATAGTTTTTAAATAACCGAAATAAACTAAAGCTGATATGCATTATAAAAGAAAAATAGAACAAATACATAAAATATTGCAAATGAGAGTATAAAGAAAACAAATTAAAAAACAAATACTAAATCCTACAAAAGTTAAACCATCAGCAAGAAGCAAACATCCAAAGCAAAACAATACAAAAATTATACCAAAGCTAGATTAACTATAACTCAATTAACAAATTCACTAAAACCCAATATCTAACCAAAAATTCCCAAACTAAATTTTATTCAAATCAACCGATACACTTATATCAAAATAACTCCCTAAATAAAAACTCCAAAATAAAACAAAATCTTCTTAAAAAAAACTTCAAGAAGCTCAACCATCCAAACTCGACAAAAACTAAATGAATCAACGAAAAAGAACCGAACTACTGAACCGCGTAGAATAGATAACGTAAACAAAATCAAAATGATTAAATGGATCAATAAAACCGAAACCGAGAAGAACATTATTCATAAAAATCTAGGTTCAGTGAAACCAAGTGTCAGTGGGTATTGTAGGATGGGAAGAAAGGTATAAAACTCTAGCGCACCTGAACCGCTAGAAAACTAAGAAATTGTCTTTGAGTGACAAAAAAGTGTGGAAAGACGTAATACACTGTTTTGGAGAATCATCTCAACCATTCCTTATCCAAACCAACAAAACTCAACTATAACACAAATGATGAAAATGTTCAGTCCTGGCAACACTTCCCGAACGAAGCAGCAATAAGTTTACCATGACAAGCTCATACTTAAATCAATTTATCCTTTGAATTTCGTTTTCATTGCAGGATTTCATCGAAAGTTTCAGCGTTTAAACGTTGTTTGAGGCTGCCATCCGAAAAATGTTCAAAACTCGTAAAATTTAAAAATTGATTCCTTATTTTTATTGCAAATGCTTTGCAGATGAGAACGTAATTTGAAGCATCTGTTGGTGCAATATTTACGGAAATGGCTAATGCTGGTTAGCCTGTGTCAGAAGCAAAGCAATATAAATACCAAATCTGCTTCACGTTAAGTTAAACCCAACCAGTAAATTTCGTTTCGATTGAATCACTGCGCTGGAAGTTATACGGGTGAAAAGAATTTTAGTGTTACCACCCTCAAAACTTTTCAAATTTTTAAAACGTTAATATTCGTTGTTCATTTTCATTGCAGGTTCATTTCCATTTGCAAATCATAATCGCTCAGTAAAGATATTAAACAAAATTACAAAAATGGTCATAGCTGGCAGCCCTTTCTTGATTTGTGTATGAAATTCCTAAAACATTTGGTTCATATTAAAATCAATGAATTACATGAACTTTGTTTTGATTTCATGCCTGGACCCGAAGTTATAGGGAAAAAAGCTTTATTTTACTGAACAAATTTGCAAGATTTGGGAGACAAAAATCACCATAGCTGGCAACTCTATTCTAATTTTTCAACTAAATTTTCACCAAATGTTATCTTAAATAAGATCCAAATATTGTGTGAATTTCGTTCAAATATGATGGCTGAATCGGAAGTTATAGGCCAACAACCGTTTTCTTTTCTCAGTGATTTTCCAAGATGGTACCACTGGCACAGGGTTACCCACAATTCAAAATTACTTCTATCAGACCTGGTCCTAGTTAATACCAACATGTCCTGTAAATTTAATTATGATCAGATAATCCGGTCGTCAATTCTCGTGAACAGAACTTTCGAGTGCTGAAAATAGAAGTAATTTGGTAATGGTTTGCCGTTCTTGTGCAAATCGGAATTTTGAAAATTTTAATTTGAAATGATGGACAAAGGTTAAAATTTATCAATGAATTGAATTTTTTGTCAAAAATCAAAAATTTTTGAGGAGGGTCAATGATTTGAAAGATTTTTTTTCAGGAGCCTGCCGTAGCTATAGAGTTGCCCACAATACCTTAGAAATCCATGTGTGTTAAGTTTTAGTCAAAACCAATACACTCTGCGAATTTGACGATGATCCAATGTTTTTGTCAGAAGAAATGACAAATCAAAATTTGAAAAAAAATCCTTGCCTACTTTTAGGCACGCTGCACCGACACACGGCTCAAAATTTCTAATTCTTTATTATAGGCAAGCTAAAAACATAATAAGTTTTCATCTCCAATCCTCTTTTTTAAGAAAAATTTACACTGCTTGGAAATATGGGAGTACCTCAAAAGTCACTAAAACGCTCGCCGCCGCCAAAAGGTTTAAGATATCTGAATTTGAGCAAGTCATGGACCTACCTACTATATACATCTATGTCCTCCAAAAACTTCAGCTCAATCAGATCGGCCACTCCAGAGATTGTCTTTATTAATCAATTTGCTGATATATATATATATATATATATATATATATATATATATATATATATATATATATATATATATATATATATATATATATATATATATATATATATATATATATAAATATATATATATATATATATATATATATAAAAATATATATATATATATATATATATATATATATATTTATATATCTATATATATATATATATATATATATATATATATATATATATATATATATATATATATATATATATATATATATATATATATATATATATATATATATATATATATATATATATATATATATATATGTATATATATATATATATATATATATATATATAATATATATATATATATATATATATATATATATAGATATATATATATATACACATAAATATGCATTTTCGGCGAAGTGAGTTTAATACTAATTTTCTTCGAAAATTAGTAAAAATTGGGAGTGGAAAATAAAAACGAAAGGATAGAGGAAAGACGAATCATGATTCTGGGTGGAGCAACCCAGAAAATGCCGGACGGGAACACCCAATTCAAAATAGATGACATATTGTCATCGACAGCTTTTGCCGGATATGGGGTCCGCAAGGCATCAACGGAATCACCCCAACAACCTGACGAGAGTGTAGAGGCTTAAGTTTGTTGCGGAACAGTTGTGAGCAGCCGCCACCACAACAGAAATTGTAGCCTGACCTGCTACCCTCGCGTGACTGTAGGTGCCGGCTAGTCACCAGTGTCGTGGGCTTATGGAGAGGTAGGTCAAGCCCTAGCTGTGTCACGCAGATGCACTAGTGAACAAAACAAGAAGACAAAAAACAACGTAATGGAAAGAAGGCAGCCCACACATGGCTCCACTGAACCTATATATGTTTGCCAAATTTAATCACACATTTCTAACGCAATAGCCGTCCGGAAAAAAACCAAAAACTTAACGAAATAATAAAAAAAAACTCTAGCGCACCTGAACCGCTAGAAATACTAATTTTCGAAGAACAGTAGAAGAATCGTGCAGGTTTTGAGTGCACATTCCAGCTGCTTATTACGGCCAAACTGTTTCAAATGCCACGTTTTACTTTGGTCTCAAGAATGCATTATAACTCATATGGCAGAAGGTTTCAGATATTATGACTGGCATGAATTTCAACGTTTATGGGAGCAAAACACGGGTTAAGTATATTTGTTATCAGTTGCTTATTTCACAAAATTTTGAAAGCAGCATCTCATATGAAGAAAATGCTCAGTGCCTGCAGCACTGTAACTGAAGTTGGTGTTTGCGATCCGAAAAATTTGCAGAGCTTTGGGAATTGAAACATCGGTTATTTATTTTCATTGTAAATGTTTCCGGTATGAATACTAACTGCAAGCATTTATTGATACAAAAGTAGCACAACCGACTCGTGCTGGCAACCTTTCGCCAGTATCAAAGCCAAGAATATATCACATCTGCTTCACGTCGTTATATTACATTCGAGGTTATAGGAGTATAAATAAATTTAGGGTTACCTGCAGCGAGTTTTTTCAAATAATCGAAAACTTAATATTTGCTATTTATTGTCACTACAATATCATTACCAATTGAAAATTCTACGATAAAACCGCTTAATAAAGATATTGAAAACAAACACAAAACCAACAATAGCTGGCAACCCTATCGTGGCTTTTCAACCGAATTTGGCCTGAATAATGTTTATAATATTTTTCATTAAATGTATGAAATTTGTATTGACTGCACTGAAAGTTATAGGGCAAAAAGTTTTATTTTCCTGAGCGAATTTTCAAAACCAACGACACAAAAATTACCATAGCTGGCAGCACCAATCAAACTTTTCAACCGAATTTCTACCAAACAGAGTTTAGAGTAAGGTTCAGCTACTGTGTCAATTTCATGAAAATCTGGTAACTTATTCACATTTCATAGGGCAAAAAGCAGTTTTTTTTTCTATGTAATTTTTCAAGATGGCACCACTGGCACAGAGTTGCCTACAATTCAAAATCGCTTCTATCACACCTGATCCTACTTAAGTCCAATGTATTCTGTAAATTTCATTCGTGAGTTCTCGTGAACAGAAATTTTTGATGCAAAAAATATAGGTTAACTGGGAAAGGGTTACCGTTCTTGTCCGACATGAAATTTCCGAAATTTTACTTTGAACGTGTAGATAAAGCATAAGATTTGTATACAGATTGGTTTTATTGTAAGAAACGGACTTTTTTTAGGATATTCGATGCTTTGAATGTTTTCACTTCCAAATTTTTATTTTTTCAAATTTAAGACACCAAAATTATCATAGCTGGCAGCTCCAACCTAGTTTTTCGACCAAATTTTAATCAAACGTGGTTTGAAATAAGGTCCAGCTATTGTGTGAATTTCGTTGAAAGCGAACGATTCAATCAGAATTCATAGGGCTAAACGCAGTTATCTTTTCTAGTGATTTTTCAAAATGGCACCACTGGCACAGAATCGTCCGCATTTCAAAATCACTTCTATCAGACCTGGTCATATTTAGGGCCAATACATTCTGCAAATTTCAATTATTTCTGCTAATCGGATCGTGAGTTTTTGATGCTAAAAATATAGGTTAATTGGGCAAGGGTTACCAGGCGTGCCTGTTATACCATATACATTTTTTTTTGTCTAGGTAAATAAAGCACAAGATTTACATATGATTGGTCTTTTTTTGAAGAAGCGGCATTTTTTCAAGAGAGACGATGATTTCGAGGTTTTCACTTTCAGTGCCTGCCCTAGCTACAGGATTGCCAGCAGGCTCATTAAGCTACAGCTAAATAATACCAATATGTGTTGAAAATTTGGTAAGGATTGAATAGCTCTGTGAAAAGTTATCGCAATTTAAAAATTTTCAAGTTTTCTCTTTATAGGCACCCAGCGCACACATGGGGTTAAAAAATTCCAAAACATTATCCGATTCACATGTAAAACACGTTCGAAATTTATTTCGTCAACTATATTTTTGCAAAAATTATTTGTGTACGGAATAATAGGTATGTTAAAAATATCACTAAAATGGCCGCCGGCGCCAAAGGGTACAAGATTATTAGCTTTTTGTGAGACCTGGCACTATTCTGCATATACACCAATGTGTCCTGAAAATTTCATTTTAATCGGAATCACCCCAACAACCTGACGAGAGTGTAGAGGCACCACTCAATTCAAATTGCTTAGTCATGCTAAGCGCCTTGCAGACGAGAATATGAGTGACGGCACTACCCTCATCAGGCCCAGAACCACAGTACAATCTTCCTGTTCAAAACACTTGACAAACACAACAGCTGAATAGGTGCCACTGTTGTGGTAGCGACCGTTCACAAAAAAAAAAACTCTAGCGCATCAGAACCGCTAGAAAACTAATTTTCGAAGAAATTGTCTTTGAGTGACCAAAAAATTTGGAAAGACGTATTACACTTTTTTGTAGAATCATATCAACCATTCCTTATCTCAAGCAACAAAACTCAACTATAACACAAATGATGAAAATGTTCAGTGCTGGCAACACTTTCCCAACGAAGCAGCAATAAATCTACCATAAAATGATCGTGCCTAATCAACCTATCCTTTGAATTTATAAACGTTGTTTGAGACTGCCATCCGAAAAATATTCAAAACTCGGAAAATTTAAAAATTGGTTTCCTATTTTTATCGCAAATGCTTTGCATATGAGTACGTAATTTCAAGCATCTGTTGGTGCAATATTTACGAAAATGTCTAATGCTGGTTAGCCTGTGTCAGCAGCAAAAAAAAAATATACCAAATCTGCTTCACGTAAAGTTATACCCAACCAGTAAATTTCGTTTCGATTGAATCACTGCGCTGGAAACTATACGGTTGAAAAGAATTTTAGGGTTGCCATCCTCAAAACTTTTCAAATTTTTAAAGCGTTAATATTTGTTGTTACTTTTCATTGCAGGATTATTCCCATTTGCAAATCTAATGACATAATCGCTCAGTAAAGAAATTCCACAAAATTACAAAAATGGTCATAGCTGGCAGCCCTTTCATGATTTTTGTACGAAATTCCTACGACATTTACTTCATATTAAGGCCCATTTACTGCATGAACTTCGTTTTGATTTCTGCACTGGACCGGAAGCTATAGGGAAAAAAGCTTTATTTTGCTGAGCAAATTTGCAAGATTTATGAGACAAAAATCATCATAGCTGGCAGCGCTATTCTAAATTTTCAACCAAATTTTTAATAAATGTTACATTGATTAAGATTCAAGTACTGTGTGAGTTTTGTTAAAATCTGATGGCTGAATCGAAAGTTATAGGCCAAAAAGCTGTTTTTTTTCTCAATGACTTTTCAAGATGGTACCACTGCCACAGGGTTAGCTGCATTTCAAAATCACTTCTATCAGACCTGGTCCTAGCTAATACCAACATGTCCTGTGAATTTCATTATGATCGTATAATCCAGTCGTCAGTTCTCGTGAACAGAACTTTCGAATGCTGAAAATAGAGGTAATTTGGTGATGGGTTGCCGTTCTTGTGCAAATCGGAATTTTCAAAATTTCAATTTGACATGATGGACAAAGGTCAAAATTTAGCAACTATTTGAAACTTTTGCCAAAAATCAAAAATTTTTGAGGAGGGTCAATGATTTGAAGGATTTTTTTTCAGGAGCCTGCCGTAACTACAGGGTTACCCGTACAACCTTAAAAATCCAAATATGCCAAGTCCTAGTCAACATCAATACGCTCTGCAATTTTCACGATGATCCGATGTTTTGATCACAAGTAATGACAAATCAAAATTTGAAAAAAAATCCTTGCCTAGTTTTAGGCACCCTGCACCCACACACGGCTCAAAAATTTCAATTCTTTATCATAAACGAGCTAAGAACATAATTAGTTTTCATTCCCAATACTTTTTTTCAACGAAAATTAACACTGCTTGGAAATATAGGAGTACCTCAAAATTCATTAAAACGCTCGCCGCCGCCAAAAGGTTTAGGATATCTGAATTTGAGAAAGTCGTGGACCTACCTACTATATACATCTACGTTCTCCGAAAGTTTCAGCTTAATCGAATCGGCCACTCCAGAGATTATCTCGGAAAATCATTTTGCTGATATATATATAGATATATATATATATAAAGAAATATGAATTTTCGGCGAAACGAGTTTAATACTAATGTTCTTCGAACATTAGTAAAAAATTATAGCAAAGTAGAAAATTACGCGAACAGTAGGAAGAAAAAATGTATTAAATTAATATAATCCAATTTGAATGATCCGATATAATGCCAACTACGGCCAAAGAAAGAAATAAAAACCCTAGCGCATCAGAACCGCTAGAAATACTAATGTTCGAAGAACAGTAGAGGATTTGGGCAGATTTTGAGTGTATTGTTATACATTGTGGTTATATTGTTGTTATTGTCTTATATATTATATATTGAATGTATTGTCATATATATTGTTATATATTGTATATTCGCGATGTGAATACTTAATGCAAGCATTTATTGGTACGAACAAAACAAATAAAAACACCTCGTGCTAGCAGTCCTTTGCTTGCACTGAAGCCAAAATAAGTCATATCTGCCTCACGTTGAAGTCAAAATGCTCTGCGAATTTCGTATTGATCCGATTACTGCATTGGAAGTTATAGGGATAAAAAGAAATTTAGGGTTACCATTCGCAAGAGCTTTCAAACTTTCTAGATCTTAGTATTTGGTATGTATTTTCACTACAAGACCACTACGATTTGAAAATTTTATGAAAAAATCGCTGACTAAAGCTATGTCAAAAAATACAAAACCAATCATAGCTGGTAACCCTATCATTGTTTTTCAAACTAGATTTCTACTGAATATTGTCTACAATACTTTAAATTTGCCATATGAATTTCGTTATGATACCATGACTGTACTGGAGGCTATAGGGCAAAGAGCTTTATTCAAACAAAATAACATTATATAAACAATTTGGTGCAGTTGCACCAATTTTTGACGATTCTAAAAGCATATTGTGCCCGATTGCAAATATGTTTGCGTTGCGTTTTTGCTTCGCAGCCTAGACTGCAAAAAGATTAATGTGCGCGATCGTCGGAGCAAAGATGTTTATGTTGCGTCTTTGTGTGGCTGTAACGATCGTGCACATTGAAATCTGATATGCACATGAATTCTGTTGTGCGGAATGTGCATGCATATTTGTTTTCTTTCGCGAATTTAGCATTATCGCTGACTTAGCATTTTTGTATCTTTTGTGTTTCGAATTTGGGAGTTGGTTAGACAGTTGTTCTTCAGCAATCCGTGTGATAAGTCCGATAAATTTATAAATATACCTTTTTGTTCAAGCAAATTTTTTAACTTAAAATATGTGTGGTTTGTAAAAACATTATTGTGATTCGATATTAAATGAGGTTTGAAATTCATAAATAAAAATAAATATAGATTATTGTTCATGGTCCTTCGAACCGGATAGCCGGGTGTGTAGCGAAATGATCGAGTTACAAGAAGCTATTGACGCGATAAATCGTATAAACAGAAACTATCAGAAAGACTCGGTGTCTAGACATAACGTTGTCTATTTTCGAAATCGTTTAAAGGACTTACTCGAACATTTTAGTATCGTGAAGAAGTTTCACGCAAAGGCGTTGCGGGAGTTCAAAGACGATACTTTGGCAAATTATAAAGAAGTTTACGAAAATACTGAACAAACTTTCGTTTCTTTGCGGGATGTGTTCGAAGTGAAAATCGGGGAATATGAGGCTTTGGAATCGGCCAACCGTCCTCTCAGTCCAGTCGTACAGCAAGAACAAAGGGTTCTTGAAAATTATGGAAGCATCCAGCTCCAGCGAGTGGACTTTCCCAAATTCTATGGCAAGTTCCAAAATTGGAGGCAATTCAAAGAGTATTTCGAATCTTTGGTGCATAACAATGCGAAATTGACGACTATTGAAAAATTCCACTATCTGATAAACTCTATCACGGGCGATGCTGGAAAGCTGTTGAAACATCTTGCATTTACGGGAGACAACTACCAGAGTGCGTGGCAAACATTGATCAATCGGTATCAAAATAACAGAGCACTGGTTAATTCGTACATCAAGTTGTTCATGTCACAGCCTCAAATGGAACCTAACTCGAAATCGATCGAACGGTTCTACAATACAACAGTGAAAACATTCACGTCGTTGGATTCGATGACAGTGCCAGTTGGAAAATGTGATGCCTTGGTAGTGTATATCATTGAATCCAAGATGGATACTGAGACTAGAGCTCAATGGGAGCAAGAGTTGAAGGGATCAAACGAAGTCCCGACGTTCAAGCAAGTAAAGGATTTTTTGCAGCAGCGGCTTTATGTACTTGAAGCAGTGCAATCAGGCAAACCGTGGATCAGTAAATCCGAGATTAAAGTGGCAAATGTTGTGAACAAACCAGGCAAAATTACGAATGTGCAGTGTTATATGTGCAAGTGCAATCATAAATTACACCAATGTGCCGAGTTCCTTAAGTTTTCAGTGTCACGACGCAGGTCAATGGTGAAGGATCTTGGTTTATGTTTCAACTGTCTGAGGTCGGGACACACGGCATCCACTTGTACTTCAAATTACAAATGCAGAGAATGCAATCGAGCACACCATAGCTTGCTGCATGATAACTTGCACAAAAAGGTGGAACGATCGACAATATCAGAAGATACACGGGCTGAAGGTTCAACTTCAAACAGGCTGAGGGCCACTAATGTCACAGGAATCTCTAGAAATGCATGCCACACGATTTCAACAACTTTGCTGCCTACCGCTAAAGTGATAGTTGAATCCAAGGGTCGAAATACAATGGCTCGTGCACTTGTGGATCAAGGATCGCAAGTAAACATAATTTCTAGACGCCTGGCTAATCGACTGAATTTGAAAATTAAGCCGAACACAACTTCTGTTGAAGGCGTTGGACTCGCCTCTACGAGATCGCTTGGAGAAGTTAATGTGAATGTGCGATCTAGAATTGATGAAGATGTGAATCTATCAATTCAGGCCATAGTGATGGAAACAGTTATCAGGGAACTGCCTACTATGCAAGTCAAACAAAGGAGATATAAACTCTTTGAACAACTTGAATTGGCCGATCCACAGTATTCTCTTCCAAGTCGCATTGATATTCTCATCGGAGCGGATGTATTAGCACAAATTTTATTACCTGGATTTATTCGTGCTCATGAGCAAATACCAATGGCGCAACAAACATCTTTCGGGTGGATTCTTTCGGGACCAGTTGAGGCTGATAGCCCACCAATGTAAGTAAGCACCATTCAATTAACAGCTTCCACAATTGAGTCTAGCACCCTCAACGACATTTTGCGAAAGTTTTGGGAGATTGAAGAAATAGAAGCTCCAAATAAGCATCTTTCATCAGAGGAGAAAGAATGTGAAGAAGAATATACGAATTCATACCGTCGAGACGAAACAGGAAGATTCATTGTGCGAATTCCACTTAAGATAAACCCGTCAGTTTTGGGTTCTTCTAAAAGTCACGCAATGATGCGTTTTCACTCACTTGAACGCAGATTGAATAAAAATTTACCCCACCAAAAAGAATATTCTGACATTGTTAAGGAATATTTAAAGGAAGCTCACATGGAGCTTGTGCCAAATAACGAACTTGAAAAAGATGTAACATTTTACATGCCTCATCACGCTGTAATAAAAGAATCCAGCACAACCACGAAGGTGCGAGTTGTCTTTGACGCGTCAGCGAAGGCATCCAGTGGAATCTCACTGAATGAGACAATGAAGGTGGGCCCAGTGTTACAACAAGACTTGTATGCGCTGCTAATGGCTTGGCGAACGCATAAGTATGTATTCACAGCCGACATCAAGGGGATGTATCGGCAGATTTGGCTCCAGTCAGATCAATGGGACTTGCAACGGATTCTGTGGAGATACTCTCAGGATGAACCTGTTAGAACCTACCGACTGAAAACTGTAACGTTTGGTACGGCTGCGGCTCCATATCTCGCGACGAAGACCATTCAGCAGCTCGGCGTAAACGAAACGCATCGCTATCCATTAGGCAGTGAACTTCTACTCAATAACTTTTACGTCGATGATCTGTTGGGTGGCGCAGATGATATTCCCACTTGCATTCAGTATCGCAACAAAGTCATTGCACTACTTAGGGAGGCTGGATTCAATATCCGCAAATGGGTGGCCAATCAGTCACGGATTACGGAAGACTTGCCACTAGATCTGAAAGAAATGAATCTCGAGAAGTGGCTGTCATCAGAAACAAACCAAGTAAGGACCTTAGGCATCCATTGGGATCCGAAAGGCGATACGTTCGCTTTCAAATCCTTTGAAGCTGAAAACGATAAAGTCATGACAAAGCGCCAATTGGCCAGCGAAGCAGGGCGTATATTTGATCCTCTCGGTTGGTTGGCTCCAATTATTATCAGGGCCAAAATAGCATTACAAAAGTTATGGCTACAACAAATTGGATGGGATGAAGAAGTACGAAAGGAGGTCGAAAAGGAATGGAAAGCGTTTAGAGAAGAAATATCTCACTGTCAAAATATAACCATTCCACGTTGGGTAAACACAACTAAAGAGTCGAAAGGCGTGCAAATTCACGCATTTTGTGACTCATCAGAAGCAGCCTATGCAACTTGCATCTATATATCAACACAACATGGTGCAGATCGAACGATCACACTGCTGACAGCAAAATCTAAAGTAGCCCCAATAAGAAAGATCTCATTGCCACGCCTGGAGCTGTGTGGGGCGACATTGTTATCAAGGCTGGTCAAAAAACTCAACGAAGTGATGCCAAGGTATATGTACGACGTTCACGCTTGGACAGATTCTACTATCGTGTTGGATTGGCTTCGTCAACCCCCCCATAAATGGAAAACGTATGTGGCTAGCAGAGTGTCTGAAATTCACAATAATAACTTAATTAAGAGATGGCATTACGTACCAACCAAGTCTAATCCAGCAGATTTGGCTACAAGAGGAACAACCTTGCGACACTTAAAAGACAATCATATTTGGTGGCAAGGACCTGAATGGTTGAAAGAAGAACAGCTTTCATGGCCGCAGTTAAAAAAGGCCAGCGGAACCACACCTGAAGCAAAATCACAAGTGGGTGCATGTAAAGCTGTGGCTTTTGAAGAAAATTTGCTGTTGAATAGATATTCAAGTCTTGAGAAATTATTGAAAATCACCGCATGGTGCATAAGATGGCGGAACCGACAGAATAGCAACCATATTTCTGTCAAAGAACTTCAAGGTGCGCTCTGTGTTTGGATTAGACTTATAAAACATCAATATTTTGCAAGTGAAATCAGCGCAATTAAAGAAAAGCGAATGATATCCTCTAAAAGCAGTATTCTTTCACTTACACCATTCCTGGATAATGACGGCATTTTGTGAATGGGCAGTCGACTTAGACATTCGGAGTTGGACCACGGTCAGAAGTATAATATCATACTACCGGGTAACAATATATTGACTGGTTTGATAATAAGGCAGGCACACGAACAGACCTTTCACGGTGGAACTCAGATGACTTTACAACAGGTCCGAGACAAATACTGGATCATCAAGGGCCGCCAACAAGTGAAACAGCACATTCACCGTTGTTTGATTTGTACCAGATTCAAACTAGAGGGCTCATCACAACTAATGGGTGAGTTACCGAAAGAAAGAGTTACCACTTCTACGCGGGACCCTTGAATATGAGGCGGAATAAAGGAAGAGGCTCCGGATGCGTCAAAGGCTACATTGCCCTGTTTATATGTTTCGCCACCAAGGCGGTGCATTTAGAAATCGTCATGGATTTGTCTTCTGATGCATTGATTGCAGCAATTCGTAGATTTGTGGCACGCCGTGGTCCATGTCACGATATACAGTGATAATGGGACCAACATGGTGGGTGCAGCGCGTCAATTGAAAGAGTTTAAAGAAAAAGTACGCCAGCAACATAAAAACATAATATCAACTACGGTGGGCGAAAGCATAAACTGGCACTTTATTCCACCAAGAGCGCCTCATTTTGGAGGTCTATGGGAGAGTGCCGTTAAGTCCGTCAAACATCATCTCAAGCGGACATTAGGGAACAATACAGTTACCATAGAAGAAATGATGACTATTTTATGCCAAATCGAGAATTGTTTGAACTCTCGACCTTTGTGCAAGCTAACCGATGATCCAGAAGACTATGAGGTGCTGACTCCGAATCACTTCTTATTAGGAAGACAATCGGTTCACGTAATGGATGGTAGTCCATTTACAAAGTCAGCTCTAACTAGGCGATGGAACTTTCTTCAAGACCGAGTGCATCATTTCTGGGAGAAGTGGACCAAAGAGTATCTCCATACTCTCGCGAGTCGAAATAAATGGAAGATACGAAGAGAAAATCTCAAAATCGGACAATTGGTTCTGCTGAAAGACGATCAACTTCCACCTCTCAAATGGGACAAGGGAATAATTGAAAATGTCATCGCTGGCGAGGATGGGATTGTTCGAGTCGTACAGATTAAAACTCAACATGGAGCTTTGAAACGTCCAATCAATAAAGTGTGTTTGCTCCCAGTCGATCTTAACGAGAACTCACACACCACCAGCCCAGTGAACTCCTTGAGGTCAAATACAACGAAAGGAAACCTGGTTGGAGCAATATCTTCGAGTCACAAGATCACAGGTTCAGGCTCCATTAAATGATGGTACATGATGTTGTGCGTCCTCAGCGTTATGAGCCTAACCCAAGCATTTCAAGTGGAAATGCCATACAATGTAACACAGTTTCGACCAAATACAGGGATATTTTACGAGCGAGTAACCAGCATGAAAATCAAAGACGGCGATTGGAAGCTCATAGCATACTACAACATCTCAACGCTGATTGATTCAATTCGCCAGCTAGAAACAAGTGTCGCCGCTCTTAAAGCGACTTGTGCAATGCAAAAGAGCGACAATTTTTGCGGATCCATCTGGAGCTATGCAACCATGTCTCTGCAGGAGCTTCATAACAAACTAGATGTGATCCAGAATCACCATGGTCAACTAAACCGTCGAATCAAGCGCGGTTTTTTCAACGGGGCCGGTTCGTTGGCAAACGCTTTGTTCGGAGTACTTGACGACGAGTTTGCTAAACAATACCATGCAGAGATAGCACAAATAAACGAAAACCAAGACCGAACAATGTCAGTGATTAGAAACATGACTTCGATAATCAACCTTTCCGCAAAGGAGCTTGAAGGTCAAGATCGACGGATGGCTGAATTTGCTTCGAAGGTTTCTGAACAGCTGCAAAGGAAAGAAGCACAGGCCAATATGATAAAGAGTGAAGTTGAGTCCTTCATACGTTTGTTTTCACTCACTCAAAGCATATTATTTCACCTCTGGGAATCTCATCGTACTCAAGACCTGATATTGAGCAGTGTTGTAGATGCTCAGCATGGAATCGTCAGCTCACAATTACTGCCAGTGAAGCTATTGCAGCAACAACTATCTGTAATCCACCGCAATTTGGGATTTGGCAGACAGGTGTTGTTCGAAGACAAGATGGATTGGATCGATTTATACAAAACAATACGAATCCATGCTGCTATTCATCTTACGCTGGTCATCTTTGAACTCAGTATTCCAATCGTCGAGGGTGAGTCCTTTGAGGTTTTCAAGATGCACGCGCTACCCACTCGAATCAACGATACATATTTCCATATTGAGCTCAGTAGCCGATACTTAGTTTTGAATCAAAGACATGACCGATACTTCACGTTCAATGAGGTGGATTATGCTAGGTGCATGAGCTTGGAAAATCAATTATTGTGCGAAACACGAAGTCCAATATACAACCTTGGCTCCACCGAGCATTCATGTGAACTGAATACATTCCTCCACCAAGTCATTGACACAAGTAGCTGTAGGTTAACGGAATATCAATGGACACCAACATGGATCCAACTCACAACGCAGAACTCGTGGCTTATCCTACTAGAAAATCAACACTATCTTGAAATTTATTGTTTGAGTGCTGCTACCGGTTATAGTCTAAAGATCATGGGCGAAGGAATATTACACGTTGAATCAGGGTGCACTATCAAGCATGCATCTTTCATCATCAAAATTCGTGACTCGGTAACCAGCCGAGTACACAATGACCAGTTTGCTGCTCCACAGTGGAAACTGAACATAACGACCAGAGACAACCAGGAGGTTAAGGTTAACTTGTCACCAACTACGTTATGGAAGCGAGCGAACATGTCCAATATCCATCGAGCGATTAACGAACTGAAGGAAGGCCAGCAGCAGCTAAAAATGCATTCATTCATCTACAAGGAGCAGGGCAACATGGTAATCACTAGTGTCATAATAATTGTTGTAACTTGTATCATTCTAATCATAATAATTCAACTCATTTGTCTTAAAAGTAAATTCAAAAACTCTAGCGCACCTGAACCGCTAGAAACACTAATGTTCGAAGAACAGTAGAAGAATCGTGCAGGT
>CANBKX010000590.1:0-14922 GCA_947369275.1 Nemotelus nigrinus | reverse complement strand
ATAAGCAAACTATACCTATTAAAATTGAAATAAAGAGTAATAAAAAAATCCCTAGCGCATCAGAACCGCTAGAAACAGTAATGTTCGAAGAACAGTAGAGGATTTGTGCAGATTTTGAGTGTGTATTCTACCACTAGCTACTTAAGGCCACCCTAAGTAATAATAGACCCAAAGCCAATTTAATTTCGATGACTTCATCGAAAGTTACAGCGATAGAAAGGTGTTTGGTGCTGCCATCCGAAAAATGTCCAGATCTTAGAAAATTTAAACATTGTTTACTTATTTTCATTGCAAATTTACGCGTGGTGAATACTTAATGTAAGCATTTATTGATACAAAAATAGCAAAAACGCCTCGTGCTGGCAGCTCTTTGCTAGCTCCGAAGCCAAAAATATGTGACATCTGCTTCACGTTGAAGTCAACCTACTCAGCGAATTTCGTATTGATCCGATGACTGAATTGGACATTATAAGAATTCATAGAAATTTAGGGATACCAGCCGTAAAAATTTTTTCAAATTTTCTAGATCGTGATATTTGTTGGTTATTTTCATTATAAGATCAATACGATTTGAAAATTTTATGATAAAATCGCTTACTAAAGAAATGCAAAACTAATACAAAACCAACCATAGCTGGCAACCCTTTTATTGTTTTTGCAACTAGATTTCTGCTAAAAATTACAAATTTTCCCGATGTCACCTAGCGCACACAAAGGGTTAAACATTTCCAAAACTTTATCAAATCTTTATTAAGAACACGTTTTAGATTTTGTAGCGAAAATTAGGATGGGAGGGGCCTTAGCACAACTTAGAACCAGACCGAAGTCCAGAACCAAGAGTGCTAAGGTCTGAAAGGAGAATGGCTGCTGCCATTCAAGAGGCAAAACAAAAAAAAATTGCCCCGAGAGCAGGGTGCCCTAGAAATGGCCGTGAAGGCCCCTCGTCCGCATTAGCGGAGCACCCTTTAACCAACCCCGACGGATGCTGGGGTGCCGCTTTGCTAGCTCGCTGCGGCTGGGGTGGGTTCTTTAAACAAAATGGGGTTAGTTTGCTCTCAAAGAAAACGGGATGCTACGTATTATTTCATCCGTCATAATACTGTAGCCGCAAACTGGTATATCACATACCCAGGGACCAAAAGGGGCATAGTTCCGTAAAGGAAACCACCCAGGCTCTGCAACATGGGCTGACTAAGCAGACCCAGTGCTCGTGTCAACGCACGGAGCCAGAAAATTGAAAATCTACCAAAGGAACAATAGGACAAAACGCTACCTCTCTTTTACAAGGAACCCGGGTGAGGCAGACAGCCCCGGGCCCCCGATGGTAGTGGAGCCCTGACCCCGATGGTCTGGGGTCCTCCACCCTCTGACACTGGCCACCCTCAATATTCAAAAATTCAAAAATCTACCAAAAAATGCTGAAACTACTCTAGATATATGGCCAGCATCCCTCCCTTTATTTAACAATTTACTGGAAAAATGCTAAAAATCAAGAAAACACTACATTATTGATAGGCCAGCCAGGCCATGCGCGGACCCTGAAAAGAAGAAGAACTTCCAGGGCTTTCGCCCAATAAGAAGGCCGCGGTTCGATTTAATTCCAATTCATTATTATTTTATCATAGATATGTATAACTATATACAACGGTTTCATTTTCGGTGTCGAGGCAAAAATTCAGCTCGTGGAATAATGTTCTATATAAAACACGTAAAAAGTAAGGTTATTCCTATGATATTTATATATCAAACTATTGGTTTATCTCTGACCTCGAGTTATATAAACCATGAGAACACAAAACAATATTCCTGATGATTTTTCTCCTTTTTTTTTTTTTTTTCAAATGTAGATAAATTTTCCAAAGAACAGGATGATTGGCTAAATTTAACTCGATCTCAGAGGTAGTAACAATAAATTTGTCTCTTTCTTCCTTTTTTTTTTCTACAAAAATAACCCTACGGGTTCCTTAAATGTAATTATTATAACTCTGAAGGTACCATCAGTTACATGTATTATGTTTCTCTTTCTCTTTTTGGTTTCTCTTCTCTTGCTACTTATTTAAACCTTAAATATCTATATTATCAAATCTACCGTTCTGTGTTTCGAGTCAAATACACGAAAGAAAAGTGAAATTGTCTGTGATCCCAAAGTGAAATACAACTAAAGAACAAGAAAAATTCAAAATGTTAATGCGCAAGCGGAGGTAATTTAACTCTTCACTGTTCAACTTTAATTTATTCATCAAAATTTGAAATCAAGTACAAATCCGTTTTTAGAGAGAGAAACGGTTTTTCTTATAAAGAAACAACTAAAGGACTTTCACAGCGCACTCTTTCTTTCTTTGCATATCCAAATCTAATTTTATGCAAAAAGAAAAGCAAACAACAACAAAAAAAAATTAAAGGAGTCCCCAATGAAATCTTGCAAGTTTTCATTTTTATATTTGATTTAAAATACCGGGAAATCGTAATTTTATCGATTCTACGCACATTTGATTGTTCATAATTGTTCGATAATTATTTTTTTTTCTCTTGTTTTGTTTATAAAAAAAAACTACGAGTGTGAGCACACTAATAATAATGAAAATGTATCATTGATAGAATAATATGATATATAAATGGCTAAACCTATTATTACAATTGCGCCATAAGAAAAAAAATGCAGTATATATATTAATGAACGACAGTGACGCATAATGACAGTTGCAGTTAAGTATGGTTTCTAATAATTCGATGAATGAGTTCGTGGTAGTAATGTTGTAAATAATTGCCAATAAAGTCAATGCTTTGCTTATGGACGCATTTTAAGGTGATGCAAAAATATTGTAGCGTCGATTTTAAAGTTTAGTTAGTCATATCAATAATGATTGCGTTTCCTTTTTCGTCTTTGCCAGTGAATGACGGACAGCACCCTGAGTACGATTGACGTGGATCAACTGGAAGCTCAACACAACCTACAACTTCTATATAGGGATAAATTTCAATGTTGATAACGGCAGCTTCGGGGGTTACATGTCACCACCGCACAAATTCCCTTGGCTTGGTATTCCTTGCCGGGAAGTAGAGGCCGATTTGTGATTTTATAGAACCACCTGCCTTGATATGCAAGGTTCACAGTAGCCGGTTCCAAATATGCAGCTGCATCACCATGAACAGCTAAAATCACAGCAGCAATCCCACAAATTTCAGATACGTTCGAAAACACCATAGTCTTTTAAAATTTAATTTGTAGCTTGCGCAATAAAATTTCGCAATCAAATGATAGATTCTTCCAATTTAATCTTTCCGTACTAGTACAAAACTTACATCATCAGCAACTCAACTGTCTTTTTTGTATAATATTCTCTAAAACTTCGTCAACGTTCTTCAAGTGAAAATATCTCAAATTTTCTCGTTTCAATGGCAGTAATATTTCAAACCTGGTTGCTTGGACCTTGTCGTCGAGTGTCGAATAGAATGGTCTTTGTGTTCTAAGAATGTGCCGCATCTCAGGGCTCCACGTCGTATAAAGCACTATTACACAAAACAGATCTACACTTCGATTTTCGTTGATACAGACGCACTCCTATAACGGAACTCGCGGTTACATCGCTGCATGGTGTGCTACTTGTGAGCCGAAAGCTAATTCGGTGAAGGTGTATATCACGCCATATGAACTGTTCACGGATTGCACCAAACTGTACTCAAGCGGAGCACTCGAAAATTGCATGAAATTCTTTGATAACACCGAATTACATTCTTTCGTATCCGAAATTGAATGCTCGAGCACGCACTTTAAAATTCCACGGTCTGACGAAATTTCGTTTATTATGATTAAATACGTCGCTGCTAACGGCAAAACTTCACTGCACTGCGCAATGTCTATTCACGCCGCTTTTAATCACTTTTCCGGTACCTCGTTACGATGATAGGAAAAATTCGTCAATTTATCACGTGCGTATTTTCCACTTAAATGCTGTAAAAGTCGAGTTCGCCTGTACACGTTCCTCTTGCGACTTCTCGCTACCGCGACACCCAAAACGACCCGTCGCTCCTGCGACCATCCAACGACTGCCATGAGCTTCTCAGCTCCAGCTCGCTCGCCCGCTTACACAGCAAGAGGAGATTCCGTTAGGAATCTCGTTGCTGTGCGAACACAAAAATAAGGTCGCCCAGGGGACTTGCGGGACTTATTTTTGTGCACTTGAAATGCGTTTTGATTTGAAATTAATGTGGTAGCGTCTCCGATCCATACAGTGTGGGTCGGAGATATGTGACCAGCAATTTTTAAATAAAGAAAATTTAAACATTACTGGATGCTACAACACAGATCTTTCCACAAGGGCAAGTGCGTGGAAAGAGCTGAAGGATGGATGTAATATGTGAAAGACAATGACGTGAACAGGTGATCATGTCTTTTACTATCCAATCTTTTAGATTTATTGCGTGAACTAGTGAGCTATTAAAAGGGGTAAATATAATTGTAGGAAATTTCGTGAACACGTATGCTAAGTTAATGACGAAAGTATCTTTGGAAGAGGAAATGGTGAACTAGGTGAACATCTCTAGATACTTTCTAATTGGGGCAGGAGTGACACCTGAAATAGGCGCAAATGGACGATCTCCAAATAAAATTTGGAAACAGATCGTGAACTGGTGAACTAGTGGGTATATCACTTAGTGATGTCTTTCGCGTGAAAGACGCCCACTGATCGTCCATTTTGATCGGCCAGCTGGTAGTAAGCACCGCCGATCTTCTTAATTACCTTACTAGGTAAAAACTTCCGGTCCAGCTTTGCATTGTAGTGCGCGGCTGCGTCACTTTGCCGGAAGTTGCGCCTGTAGACCACTTCGCCAGGCTGGTATGAAACCAACCTGGAACGAAGGTTATAGGCCTTGGCATTGCGAGACTGGGCTTTGGTGGTGAGGTCGCGGATGGTCTGCCGTAGAAGAGCCAGGTGGTCAGGAGGTGGCAGAGTGGTCTCGGGGTCATCCAGAAGATGGAGTTGCCGCAAAAGTTGGTAAGTGCGGCCATGGGTGGCCATAGGTTGCCCGAAGACTGCCTGATAGGGCGAAGTTCCTATGGTTGCGTGAGGTGCTGAACGTAGCGCGCAGGTTATTTCTGAAAGTTTACCGTCCCATTCCTTTTGAACGGGATCAATGTACGAACGGATTGCCGCTAGTATGGAGCGGTTGAGACGTTCCGAGGCATTGGCTTGAGGGGAATACACGGCGGTGAAGGTATGTCCGATACCGAATTCCTGTAGAAAGGTTTGAAAGATGGATGACCGAAATTGTACACCATTATCTGTTACGACACTCTCCGGGACTCCAACAAGGTGAAATACCCTTTTCCTCAGGATGTCGATGACTGCTTTCGCAGTGAATTTACGAAGCGGCTCAACGAAGGGGAATCGCGAAAGATGGTCGAGGACGATGAGAGCTCCAATGTTGCCAGACTTGGACCTAGGGTAGGGGCCGATAATATCGATGTACAAGCGCTGGAATATGCGCTCGGGAACGGACTGCAGCGTCATTGGTGGACGAAGGGTGTGTGAAGGGGCTTTGGTGGTTTTGCATGTAAGGCATGATCCCACATATTCTCGCACTTGAGCGGCCATTCGTGGCCAATAAAACCATTGACGTAATCGCCCGAGGGTTTTGGCCACGCCACCATGCGCACTCAAGGGTGGGTCATGAGCTCCCTTCACTAATTCTGCCGTCATTTCTGACGGCACCCACAACTTCCAGGCCAACTGGTCTTGAAGTCCGTTTCCGGTCGCATACTCAGTCCGCTTGTAAACGAACCCGTCTACAATTTTTAGGTCCGGCAGTTGGTCTTGTTCTGCCTGGACTTTAGCCGCCAGCTCCGTATAGGAGGCACTTTTGAAGTGGGGCGACTCTAAGTCTAGCTCCATTGGAGTCTCCTCGCCTTCTGCCGGCGTCAACGCCTCGGCAGAGAACATGCGCGACAAGGAGTCCGGCACTACGTTTTGGCTTCCCTTTCGGTGGACAATCTTGAAGTTGAAACCTTGAAGTTTCAAGGCCCACCGGGCTAATCGTCCATTAAGGTCCGGTTGGTTTATTAGCCATTTTAGGGAAGCATGGTCGGTCACGATTTCAAATTCCACGTAGGCACGGAACTTCTTGATTGCCAACACCGCTGCCAGACATTCTTGCTCAGTGACGGTGTAGTTTCGCTGAGCGGGATTCAGTTTGTGGGACATATAGGCGATGGGGGCTTCAGCTCCGTCTTCTGTGCGCTGCACCAGCACGGCACCGACTCCATGTTGACTCGCGTCACATTGGATGGAGAAGGGCTTGTTGAAATCTGGGCTGTGCAGCACTGGGGCTGAAGCAAGGCTGTGTTTCAATTGCTTGAAAGCATTTAGCCTCTCATCGGTCCACACAAACTGACTCCGCTTAGAAAGCATGTCTGTCAGTGGTGTTGACAATGACGCATATTCCCTGACGAAGCGCCGATACCAACCGCAGATTCCTAGAAATCTTCGGAGTTGCTTCGTGGTAGAGGGAAGGGGGAAATCCATGATAGATTTCACCTTGTCAGGATCGGTCTGGATAGTGCCCCCACCAACAATGTGGCCAAGGTACTTGACGTCTCGCAAGAGGAACTTACTCTTTTCCACATTGATGGTGAGGCCAGCTTGTCTCAAATGGAAGGCGACCTGATGAAGCACCTGAAGGTGCGCGTCGAACTCGTCGGTGATCACCAACAGGTCGTCGAGGTACACAAATACCTGGTGCTTGAGTTGGGGCGGAATAACCTTATCCATCAGTCGTGACATCGTTTGGGGTGCATTACACAACCCAAACGGCATCACGACAAAATGGTAAAGGGGTCGACCGGGCACAGTGAAGGCTGTCTTCTCTTTCGACTTCTCCTCTAAAGGTATCTGCCAGAAGGCATCCTTTAAATCAAGGCTAGAGATGAAATTTGCCTTAGGGAGTCTGCTGAGAATTCCATCAATCAGCGGCAAAGGATAGGCATCCTTCACTGTGACCGAGTTGACCTTCCGGGCATCCAGGCATAGGCGTACTTTTGAGGGCTTTACCACCAACGTTACCGGCGAAGACCATGCACTCTTCGACTCTTCGATTACGCCCAACGCTAACATCCGGTCAATTTCCTGATATAGGAGCTTTTCGACAGCTGGTGACACAGAGAAATGTCTCTGTTTTATGGGTTTCTGGTCACCAGTGTCGATTTCATGACGGATGAGCGTAGTCTTTCCCAAGCCCTCCACAGCAAACGAAGGAAAGCAAGCAATCGCAGACCGAAGTCTGCGATGCTGCTCCTGTGTGAGAGGGTGGGCGCAATCGTCGAGTGCGTCGAGGCTGTTGGTGGTGTCGACCTGTGGTGGTGGCGCAAACAGGTCTGTGGCCAGGGCGAAAAGACGGACGAAGTCCACTCCCAGATAGAGATTCTGACTGAGAGTGGGTATTATCCACAACGTCAACGTCTTGGTGAGCCCCCGGAACGTGATGTCGGCTGATACTCGGCCTACGGCTTGATGTTGTGTGCCGTCAGCTGTTTTCAACCCGAGAGAAGCTCTTTTCCAGGGAAAAGCGTTCCTCTCGAGGAATGAGCGGGCTAGATCAGCCGCCATCACGCTCACGTTGGCTCCCGTGTCGATCAAACCCGATGTTAGTTGGCCGAACAACAGAACCTGAGCGTACGGTCGAACGTCACCTGGAGGCACGTTCAACAGAGTCGCACAATCCAATTGATAACGCCAACGACGGAACTGAGCGTAAAAACGCCTCATTCTCAGCGTTGAGCGTTTAGGTGTACTAGAAGGTTGTCTAATGGTGTTAATTTCGGAATTAAAAATTCGGTTTCGGACCGCCGTATATTTCCGCCATCTTATGTGATATGGCAGAAAAGCCAAAGGTGTAGGAGGCTCTGCCTTTAAGTGTGGGATCGATAAGGTAGTAGAGTCCCCACTCGGCTGTATACTATCATCATTGGTGGTTGGGCCCAAGGAATTTGAGACAGATCATCAGTCCTGTCTACCTGCTGGAACGGGGTGGAGCTTGTTTGCCTGCGGGAGGCGTGAGATCTTGTTCCGCGCTCCCTGCGATCCGTTTTTTGTTTGGCAGTTTACACAATTCGGTTTGTATGTGTCTGCCTTTCCGCAGCCATAACAGAATATTGTTCTGGGCTCCAAACAATCGTCGAAACGGTGTCCCACTTGCTTGCAGTTCCAGCAAGTAGGCAGGACCGTGACTGCCTCCACTCCATGTTCATCGGTTGAATCCTCGTATTGGACCAGCGGGTACTCATCACGTAGTTCTTCTGTAGCGTGTCTCCATTGGGAGGATCGGCGTCGACCTCCAAGCTCCATTTCAAAGTTCTCTGCACGGATGACGGCCTGACGGAGCAGACGAACAGAGGGAAGGTGTATTTGTAGCAGACCACGACGGATTTCTGGCAATAAATTGCGTCTAAGAATGTCAGCTAAGTCCGCGTCGCCAATAGGGCGCTGTAGCCGGTCAACGATCTTGTAGACGTCCGCGCTAAAATCGTCGAATGTTTCTTGGGGTCGCTGTTTCCTTCCTCGAATCTGCTCCATCAGGTCGGCATCCGTGAAGCGATCAGCGAAATGATTGCTCAGGGCCGACTCCAAATCTCTCCAACTGAAGTCACGTCTTGAATTGTAATACCGCCAATACCAATCAGCGGCAGGTCCTATCAAAAGTAGGTGCATATGCTGGCATAGAACATTAAAATTTCCGCCCAAGGTATTTCTAGTGAGAGCCGCTACCCTGTTAATAAAAACTTCCACGGGCATAGAGGATTCGCGACCCGAGAATTTTAGGCCCCACCCACCAATGATGCTAGCCACCTTATCGTGGTGGAACTAGACATTATTACCACGAGGGGTGCGAGGTGAGTAGGATCGCGGCACTGGTACAAATGATTGTGCGCGAGGGTTAAGTCTGGGCGACTCTACATTCCCAGTCCGGGACGGAAGGTTCAATTGGGCCATGCGCTCCAGCATCACACGCATGCCGTTCTGCAATTCGTTAATCTGTTGCTGAAGTCCGCTTAAATCTTGGGGCACTATAGAGCGCGCTCCTGCGGCTTCTGACGTCACATCTGATATTGGGGACGCTTTTGATGACGGGCCAGGTGGCTGAATTAAACCTTCCGCCCCCGACTCGGCCTGCAAATCGAAGTCCCTGATTTCCAAATCATCATTTCTCATGCCTCGGGTTCTTACTCCCGGCCGTTGTGTTTTGGGCCGAGCCCCTCGTGGCATAGATGCTGCAGCAGTGGGGGCCTGTCTGGCTCCTAAGGGGAGACTCAGTGGTCCACGGCACAGCGGGCAATCTGTATGATTCCGAAGCCATTGCTCCAGGCACGTTTCATGAAATGTATGACCACATTTTGTGGTGTACGTGTCCTGGGCAGCAGCGAATGACTGCTGGCATATGGAGCACTGAGCCTCCACTGTGGGGCCAGACAGATCCTCACTACTGTGACGCAGTGGCATTGTCTAATCTGTGAAAATAATTGACAAGTGATGAAAATTCAAAGAAAATGCACGATACTCGTGACTAACTAATTAATTACGCTTATAACTAAGGAGTTGCTGCAAATTCAAATGGCAACCCAGTGCACAACAGGGTGTGACTAACTCTCCCGAAGAGAAAACTCTTAACAGCTAATAGGGCAAAAAAAATGCCAAATATTCAAAAATATATATAAAATATATATATATATATATATATAAGTAGGTGCACACCAGTGGTGTGACTAACTCTTGAAATGAGAATCAAATTGCAAAGCCAGATGGCTAGAGTAAATTGAAAAAAAAAATTCAATTTCAAAGTTTTAAATTTTTCAAGTTTTTAAATTTTCGAAGTTAGATCAAATTTTACTTTTCCTAAGTATGCTCAAAATTTAATTTTTCAAGAAATGGCCTTCTTATTAGACGGAACCCGATCCGTTCCCCTCCAATTCAGGTCCGCTGGCTGGCTGGCTTTTGAATTCAAAAAACGCAAGAAATTGAAATTTTAATTATGAGATGTTAGAACGTGGAACAAATGTTTTTAATGGAAAATTGTCAAAGTGAAGTGAATGTGTGATGGTGAAATTATTTACGATTGAATTTTGTAAATAAAAAATTAACTCGGGTCGGTTCCTGAAGGGTACCGCCCATTATGTGGGACTGTTTCTCCCACCCGAAATTCCTCGAAAAGAGAGGAGCAAGGGACCAAAAACAACTATGTTGCTGCTTGACTCAACTTCAGCAAATGGTTCAAGTTTGGCCAAGCTGCAGGGACGTGTAGGCGGCACCACGCCAACCCCACGTAATCCACCACAGCTTGAACCAAACCCAAGCCAAGAGCCGAAGCTGGGTCAAGACAACAAGGAATCAAAAATTTGGGACAGCTTCCCAACATAAAGTGGGGCAGGGGCCCTTCGGTTGACCGGGACAGGAGCGGCGGTAAACCACCACAACCTGTTATCCGCGGCCAACCTCCAGGTTGCACCCAGAGTCAAAAAACTCAAAAGGACAACACAACAGGAAGCTGCCCAAAAGGTAAGCTAACTAGGAAATGATTTTAAAAGGAAAGGATTGGGAAGGATGTTTGCGGCTAGTAAGGAAAGAGCGAGCGATGCAGGTCTTAATTCAAGGGGTTTGTTCTCTCGAACGAAGTATATTGAATCGCATTGGAGGCGATTCTAAGACCTGCTAGTGAGAATGGAAATTTTAAGGATTGAAGACGTAAAGTCTAAAGGGGAGTATGAGTCGAAACTCATAAGTATTTTCTCACTTTGGTGTGGGTTGCCCAAAACAAGTTTCGGGCCCCACGTTGGGCGCCATTTGTAGCGATTATTTTGATGGAGAGTGGCCTTAGCACAACTTAGAACCAGACCGAAGTCCAGAACCAAGAGTGCTAAGGTCAAAAAGTGGAGAATGGCTGCTGCCATTCAAGAGGCAAAACAAAAAAAAAGAATTGCCCCGAGAGCAGGGTGCCCTAGAAATGGCCGTGAAGGCCCCTCGTCCGCATTAGCGGAGCACCCTTTAACCAACCCCGACGGATGCTGGGGTGCCGCTTTGCTAGCTCGCTGCGGCTGGGGTGGGTTCTTTAAACAAAATGGGGTTAGTTTGCTCTCAAAGAAACGGGATGCTACGTATTATTTCATCCGTCATAATACGGTAGCCGCAAACTGGTATATAAAATACCCAGGGACCAAAAAGGGGGCATAGCTCCGTAAAGGAAACCACCCAGGCTCTGCAACATGGGCTGACTAAGCAGACCCAGTGCTCGTGACAACACACGGAGCCAGAAAATTAAAATTCTACAAAAGGGAAAAAGGAAAAAGTGCTACCTCTCTTTACAAGGAACCCGGGTGAGGCAGACAGCCCCGGGCCCCCGATGTTAGTGGAGCCCTGACCCCGATGGTCTGGGGTCCTCCACCCTCTGATACTGGCCCTCAATATTCAAAAATTCAAAAATCTACCAAAAAATGCTGAAACTACTCTAGATATATGGCCAGCATCCCTCCCTTTATTTAACAATTTACTGGAAAAATGCTAAAAATCAAGAAAACACTACATTATTGATAGGCCAGCCAGGCCATGCGCGGACCCTGAAAAGAAGAAGAACTTCCAGGGCTTTCGCCCAATAAGAAGGCCGCGGTTCGATTTAATTCAAAAAGAAAAGCAAACAACAACAAAAAAAAATTAAAGGAGTCCCCAATGAAATCTTGCAAGTTTTCATTTTTATATTTGATTTAAAATACCGGGAAATCGTAATTTTATCGATTCTACGCACATTTGATTGTTCATAATTGTTCGATAATTATTTTTTTTTCTCTTGTTTTGTTTATAAAAAAAAACTACGAGTGTGAGCACACTAATAATAATGAAAATGTATCATTGATAGAATAATATGATATATAAATGGCTAAACCTATTATTACAATTGCGCCATAAGAAAAAAAAATGCAGTATATATATTAATGAACGACAGTGACGCATAATGACAGTTGCAGTTAAGTATGGTTTCTAATAATTCGATGAATGAGTTCGTGGTAGTAATGTTGTAAATAATTGCCAATAAAGTCAATGCTTTGCTTATGGACGCATTTTAAGGTGATGCAAAAATATTGTAGCGTCGATTTTAAAGTTTAGTTAGTCATATCAATAATGATTGCGTTTCCTTTTTCGTCTTTGCCAGTGAATGACGGACAGCACCCTGAGTACAATTGACGTGGATCAACTGGAAGCTCAACACAACCTACAACTTCTATATAGGGATAAATTTCAATGTTGATAACGGCAGCTTCGGGGGTTACATGTCACCACCGCACAAATTCCCTTGGCTTGGTATTCCTTGCCGGGAAGTAGAGGCCGATTTGTGATTTTATAGAACCACCTGCCTTGATATGCAAGGTTCACAGTAGCCGGTTCCAAATATGCAGCTGCATCACCATGAACAGCTAAAATCACAGCAGCAATCCCACAAATTTCAGATACGTTCGAAAACACCATAGTCTTTTAAAATTTAATTTGTAGCTTGCGCAATAAAATTTCGCAATCAAATGATAGATTCTTCCAATTTAATCTTTCCGTACTAGTACAAAACTTACATCATCAGCAACTCAACTGTCTTTTTTGTATAATATTCTCTAAAACTTCGTCAACGTTCTTCAAGTGAAAATATCTCAAATTTTCTCGTTTCAATGGCAGTAATATTTCAAACCTGGTTGCTTGGACCTTGTCGTCGAGTGTCGAATAGAATGGTCTTTGTGTTCTAAGAATGTGCCGCATCTCAGGGCTCCACGTCGTATAAAGCACTATTACACAAAACAGATCTACACTTCGATTTTCGTTGATACAGACGCACTCCTATAACGGAACTCGCGGTTACATCGCTGCATGGTGTGCTACTTGTGAGCCGAAAGCTAATTCGGTGAAGGTGTATATCACGCCATATGAACTGTTCACGGATTGCACCAAACTGTACTCAAGCGGAGCATTCGAAAATTGCATGAAATTCTTTGATAACACCGAATTACATTCTTTCGTATCCGAAATTGAATGCTCGAGCACGCACTTTAAAATTCCACGGTCTGACGAAATTTCGTTTATTATGATTAAATACGTCGCTGCTAACGGCAAAACTTCACTGCACTGCGCAATGTCTATTCACGCCGCTTTTAATCACTTTTCCGGTACCTCGTTACGATGATAGGAAAAATTCGTCAATTTATCACGTGCGTATTTTCCACTTAAATGCTGTAAAAGTCGAGTTCGCCTGTACACGTTCCTCTTGCGACTTCTCGCTACCGCGACACCCAAAACGACCCGTCGCTCCTGCGACCATCCAACGACTGCCATGAGCTTCTCAGCTCCAGCTCGCTCGCCCGCTTACACCGCAAGAGGAGATTCCGTTAGGAATCTCGTTGCTGTGCGAACACAAAAATAAGGTCGCCCAGGGGACTTGCGGGACTTATTTTTGTGCACTTGAAATGCGTTTTGATTTGAAATTAATGTGGTAGCGTCTCCGATCCATACAGTGTGGGTCGGAGATATGTGACCAGCAATTTTTAAATAAAGAAAATTTAAACATTACTGGATGCTACAATATATATATATATATATATATATATATATATATATATATATATATATATATATATATATATATATATATATATATATATATATATATATATATATATATATATATATATATATATATATATATATATATATATATATATATATATATATATATATATATATATATATATATATATATATATATATATATATATATTGTCACGGTCGTTAGTACGGTACGGGGTTCTGTTTTAATAATATACATATAAAAAAAAATCTCCACCGACCTGCGGCAGTAAGGCCGATGGAGGTTGAGTCGCGTTCACCGGCGAATTAACCATCTTTATTAATTGTCAATTCGTTAAACTAAGGTAAAAAATGTTTCAATGAATGTAACGAATACGAAGATAGGGTAGTAGATTAGTACGCGAAACTTTCAAACAACTATGTGACATTACAATCGACACTTGCAACTATATTCCCGGCTATACATTGAAAAATGATCTACGACTACAGTCTACGGTGACATACTAATGATTCGGAACACCACAAAAACGATACTCAGCACTTAGAACGACAAGATACTTAGGTAAGATACGTAAGTGAATCTCATAGAGATGCCTAGCACAAATATGATCTCGACCGACTAATGATGTACAACCAGATCAACGCACGAAAACACGGGTCAACGCTCAATTGTAATTGTTCGTGTCGGCGGCTCCTGACCTGGGCCAACATCTGACCCAGATATTACGAGCATGTTATGTACGCGTGAACTCGGGTTGTATGCAAGCGTCTCGACAGTTAAAACGATTTATACAACTCGGATGGGCATTCGAATAGAATCGGAGGAATGAACTGCGCCCAGCAATTCAATCGAAAACTTTCGCGAACAGACGAAAGAAACTACACTCACTACCGCCGGCAAATCGTTATCCAAACGAAGCTGGATGAACGGACGAAGGAAGCGTAACACTTATGATAGGAAGATGTGTATCTTCCTGATGGAACCGCACGAAGCATAAAAGGTATTACTTACCTGAGGATTAGCTTTGCAGTCCAAAACGAAAAGCAACATAACAGCCGACACTAAACTAAGTCGCGATTTGACAGTCCGAAATGTCACGGCATCTGACGGATTAGAAAGAAGGGGAAATCGGGTTGTTCCAAATGAGTGGAACCCGTGGTGGAAATTAAAACCCAACTCAAGTGGAACTGAGAGTGGGGTGAGCAAACCAAGCGGACCAGGGAAGTCCCGATAGTTTTTGAAAAAATTTACGCCACGATCCGGGAAAGTAAAAGTCTTTCTTTCTTTCTGTGGAGATCTGGGTAAGGACTTGGA